>JAJJWX010003710.1:0-160000 GCA_023529315.1 Papaver bracteatum | reverse complement strand
CGTTAGCAGCCACGTCAGGAATTTGTTGCACTACGGTCGCTGAGCTCGAGACATGGGGCAGTACGTCGGTTAGGACTGTACTGCAGAAAGGCTGAACAGCCTGCATTAATTCGTTGGTCATGGTGTTTAGTTTTTCTTCTTTTCGGGCTCGTCCCTATCTTCGCTACAGTACTCAGAACTGAAGACCAAGGCCTACAAGCAACGGCTCCTACCTATAAAGAGCCGTTGCGCGTTAGCGCGCGCATCCGTTTTCTTGGACCCTTGTAGAACAAGAAAGTGGTGCAATGAACCTAGATGGGCTGGCTGAAATAAGAATTGACTTTCTATACAACATAACTTATGTCACTTTTTTGATGCCATTGATGTGCTTGAAGATCAGAAATCAATGTACCAGAGATAGCCGATTTCTGGTTGATCTCTGTCCCTATGTTGCTATTTCCTTGTGTCGACAGAACTAATTTCGTGCTCTATTCAGTAGTTGATTGACATTTGACTCTATTCTACGATATTAGATGTTTGTTGGCCAATGAAGATGCTGCAAGACCGGCAATTCCGTTGTTCCAGAGATAGCATTTTGAACGACGAATTCAGGTGCGTTGTCACTTTTCAGATAGAGGCATTTTTTTTTTACCCGTACTAATTAAAACCATCTATTCAGTCATTTTGTTATCCGACCCGTGTCAATTTCACCGTTCATAATGTATGGGCAAATCAATGAATCTGAAAACTGAAACCTAGAGCCTACCGGGAGTACCCTCGTAACTGGTTCGCCTTGTTCGTTGCCACGGGGAAGATAACAAAGAGAGTGCAAGGAGATTTTTGCACTTATCACATGGAATCCAATGCATCTTTCTGAGAATGAAAGCGAGTTCTTTGTTTAGAAATGCTGTTTTTAGTATGAATGCGAATGACCAAGAAAACGGATGCGCGCGCTAACGCGCAACGGCTTTATAGGTAGGAGCCGTTGCTTGTTGACTCCTGATTCAGATCACTCTAACACGCTTGGCTTAAACGCTAAAGAAACTGGTAAACGGGGACCATTCTGAGCTGGATATCATTTGTATTAGGTTATTAGTAGGCGGCTTCACTTCAGTATTAGTAGTATGACGTGTTCTCGTAGACCGGATGTAAAAGCGATGCGAGGTAAAAAAGTACATCTTAGCCCCGACGATAAAAGCATCTTTATTGATAACGTTTTTATAGTGCCAAGGTAGAACTCAGATTTTAACGGATAGAGCTAGCAAACACTCGCTTTGAAGCTTGCATAGAGATAGAAGACGAAAACTTGGCTCTCAGTACTCCCATTACCTAGCTGCTGCTGCTAGCTTCGCTAATCTAGAGGCCAGGGGGTTCGGTTGGCTAATCCTTTTCAGGGGCCAGAGGTGGTGGTCCAAGACATTCCCCCAGCTATGTAAAATTCGTTGATCCTGATCGACGAGTTCGAAAGCATTGCGTATTTGGCAAGAAGTATACGTAGAATCAATAAGAACTTGACCCAATAGCTGCAGAGCTTAGAGTACTTCAAAGGTTAAATCCCAGCAATTAAAGGTCAATGGAAAGGTCTGATTTACATTATCCATATTTGTGAAAGCCGCTCCGATGGTTACAAAACGACCAACACTCGGCAGGCAGTCGACGACATAGAAAACTAAATTGAAGGCAATTTCTTTCCTAGCTATGCTGAGGTGACTCTTGGTTTCCCTAAGACAAGGGTTAATGCTCCAACAGCCTCGTCTGCTTTAAACTTTCTAGTTTCAATGTAAGGAGCCGGAGGACCTTGCCTCGATGCTTTCGAAATAGGGATTCGATGAATGGCATGAAAAAGACCAACAGCAAGCGAAGGAGGCAAAAGGGAGAGCCAGACCCAGCGTGAGAGTAGGCTCGGTCAGCACATGCCATTTATTTGATCATAAGTTCGTCGTACCTGAAAGGATCATGAATATGGGCACATAAGCTTCGGAGTCGCCTTTCGAGCAGCTAGTCGCGAAAGCTTTCCTATCACTGGGAGTGAGGTCGGTCTCGAACCCGCTTCATCTCTCTATCCACGCCCTGATTATCTTCCCGAAAGCATTTTATCTACACGAAATAGGAAAGGAAGTGACATTTGTAGCAGTCCAAGAATGGCTCTATCCCCGAGGTCACTCTCAAGAGTACTGGATGGAGGCCCATCTTCTTACTTTACGAGTTTGTGTCGCGTGCCCCATTAGTTCTTCCTATGGGCAAGCAGAAGTAAAGAAGCAACTACATAGTATGAGCACCGTCGCTAACGCGCATCCGTTTTCTTGGTTGGTAAGGCTTTCACGAACCTGGTTTCAGAACTAAAGGGGCACAATCACTTGATGCGGGACACTCAAAGGACAACCCTTCATCCTGGTTCACTAGACTTCTGATCATGCTTTCGGGAAGTGAGAAAAGCAAGGGCTTTCTAACTATGATGTCTTCACAAAGCAAGTCTCAAATCACTGCATGGATAATAGGGGTCTAGTACCGTACTCTATGAAGAAGTCTGCAACTAATATAAAAAGGACTACATCGACATCGGATCTGACACGAGACACTTCAGGCAGAGACAGACTCAAGAAAGATAGATAGGCTTAAGACCATTCTCTTTGCCCATCGTCTGATCTGTCGAAAAGACGTGCTCAACTACGGTAACTGGTGAACAGAGTGACTCATATTCATAGATTGGAGACCGGGAGAGAGACCTCATAAACAAAAAGAAAAAAGAAGGCGATATATCCAAGTCCCTCGTGCACCGAGATCCGTTTTCTTGGGCTGGTTCAAATGGCAAAGAGGATCTTAGTCAATTGACACCGACGGATCCATTTGCTCTAGCTAGCAAGGAAATGGGAAGTGTAAACTTGACGACCTCTCGCAACATCTTGCTTTGATCAAAATAAAAGAAGTACGCTTTTAACGAAAGTTAAATTAAACTATATGGGATCGCCCACCTAAGACTCCTTCTGAACCTTTAGGATTGGATCATCGTTGGTACTTCTTTCATTTCCTATTTTGCTTGCGGGATGTCCTCGCATTAGTGTGAGTTCGTTGCCCACGTAAGGGCGATCCTTCTTGATGACGAATTCCACGATAACGAGAAATAGAAATCAATCGTTCGATGTCTGCTCGTTCTTCTCTCTTCAATTCCCAATGAACAACATGATCTTGGCCTATCATTTCTTCAATTTGCCCTATCTGAGACTTAGTTAACTCCTTGATCTTGATCTTCCCACTGATACCTAGTCGAGAACGAATCTGAATGGCTTTTTGAGATCCTATTCCATCCATTTTGGTTGAAGCAATCCTTACTTGCTCTTCGGGAACCGATCTAGCTCCTGGTAACATTCTTTATTCATATTCAAAGATTCCCCCTACATCTGTAGGTGTTGCGAAGAACCAAAGGACCTTTTGTTGGTTGTTGACCAACGGAAAGCATGGGAGTTTCCTGACTTCTTGCTCACGAAAGAAGATACTTATTCTACGATATTAGTTGTGATATCTACTTATTATATGCAATTAGTTATATGAAAATGTAAGTATACTAGCTAGCGATATCACTGAGTGGCAAACTCCTTTAGTTTTTATTTTAGTTAAGGAATGCAAGATTAACTCATAGGCGAGGGTCCATCTGCTCCAAGAATCTAAGACTCAAAAGAAGCGAAAAATAAAAGACGCTAGTTAATGACCTCACTGATCACGGACGCTATCTCTTAAAATGCTCTCGCTACTCCCAGAAATTCATTCCTTCTTAGATCGGAATAACATTATTGGAAACTTCAAGTGGGACTCTTGGGAGCATAGCTTCAACCTTGATACCTTCTTTTAGAACAGACATTACATAAGTAAATTCTCATTTTGATTAACTAAGGAAATGAGAGAAATCAAACAGAAACTCATGATCTGAAGCCCGAAAGAGATGTCTCTTCTTTCCCACACCCTTGAATACCTAGCTACAACAACAAGAGACCCCCTTTAGCTACTAGCGGTTGGGGTGCCACCTAGTTCAAACCCAATAGGCACAGTATTCCCAGGCTTCTCTAGATCTAAACTTTATCGACATTCATCAGCTCTTGCCCAACCAATCAGTCCAGAACTCTTTCTCCTTTAACCAAGACCACTTCCACAACTCCTTGCCAAGAATATTCTCTACAAACACTTGGACCTGATGCCCCTGACCTACCGGATAGACCAGATTCTACCTACTTTTCCTAAGCGTAGATCCAGCTGAAGACAAACCAAATGCAGTAGTTTCGTATTATAGGCCAGAATAAAACAAGAATACAGAACGAACTAAGCCAGCAGCCACTTAGATCAACAGATGAGGAAAGTGGGGATTCGGCTAGGCTAGTTACTCGGTCTAGTTTAGAATGTACAATGTCAGAGCAAGCGGATTCCCCAGCTCTTGAATAGGTGCTGCAAATCTTAATGTATGGAACCTGCAACTATATTGAGGAGTAGGGAAAGGTACGAAGTGACTCGACTGAAAGGAGAGGGATGAAGTGACAATGAGGTCATTCAAGCATGGGCTTGCTTTGATGATGGGTAGGCTTGTTGTGCTTTGGCCCTTCTGGCTCTTCGAGATCAAAGGCTGACGCAAGGCACTACATCTTATATTTGTTTATATAGAGATGTTCTATTTGTTTATATAGTTCTTTCTATCATGCGTCTCGAGACACTTGAATCAATGTAACTCAGTGATTCTAAGAAGGGCTTGGAAGAAGAGAAAATGAAATAACGAACAACCGCGCTGGTCGTAATAGATCGACTTTTATGCTAGTTCTTGCTCCAGCATGAAAGTTCCATTTTAGGGAAGGACGACGTACCATGATACTTTCTGTTTTGTCGAGCCCTGCTTTGGTCTCTGGTTTGATGGTTGCACGTGCAAAAAATCCGGTACATTCCGTTTCGTTTCCCATCCTAGTCTTTCGCGACACTTCAGGTTTACTTCTTTTGTTAGGTCTCGACTTCTCTGCTATGATCTTCCTAGTAGTTCATATAGGAGCTATTGCTGTTTCATTCCTATTCGTTGTGATGATGTTCCATATTCAAATAGCGGAGATTCACGAAGAAGTCTTGCGCTATTTACCAGTGAGTGGTATTATTGGACTGATCCTTTGGTGGGAAATGTTCTTTATTTTAGACAATGAAACCATTCCATTACTACCAACCCAGACGACCTCTCTGAGATATACGGTTTATGCCGGAAAGGTACAAAGTTGGACTAATTTGGAAACATTGGGCAATTTACTTTATACCTACTATTCCGTCTGGTTTTTGGTTCCTAGTCTTATTTTATTAGTAGCCATGATTGGGGCTATAGTACTGACAATGCATAGGACTACTAAAGTGAAAAGACAGGATGTATTCCGACGAAATGCAATTGATTCTAGGAGGACTATAATGAGGAGGACGACAGATCCGCTCAAGGTGTAGCGCAGTCTGGTCAATCACACTGATATCTTTAATAGGTCTAAGCCTTGGTTGGGCAGTCTTTAGGCCTCCCTCTGATAAAAGAGTGCTTTTTGAAGCCTATCATGCGATGCAAAAAAGACCTCTCGTTGTTGTAGGTTCGAATCGTCGGTATATCAATACATAATAACTAGCGAAACACTATCAACCAAGCTACAAAGAAACTACCTCAGATGTCAACAAAAGTTCAACAACCGACTCATGTCAAGTTTGAAGTTTAAGCACAACTTTCTCCTTTATACAGCTGTTTTCGCTCGATCGCAGCTATAAAAAAGAGCTCAACCACGTTTTGATCTAGTTGTTTTATCTTAAGTAGAATCAATTCTTTTCTGTATTCAATCTTCTTAGACTGCTGTAAATGAGTTTCATTCTTTCGGAAAGTTGATCGTAATTGTTTATATAATCAAGTTCATCTGGAGGCATCTAAGCAAGAGGAATACGTCTTGAATCGCACATTAGAAGGCAGATGTCTTCAGCAGATACCGCCCCCATGCTCCCACGGTCCGCTTACCGAGGAAGAGAAAGGTAGGACCCGGGGCCAGAGCAAGTTGGGTTGGGGTATAGAGCCGTAAGCGCGGTGGGGGTGACAGAGGACGTGCTCGTACGGTTCATAGCAGGGGTATGATCAACTCGTTGATTGTTGGGAACTCCTCTATATTCGAAATATGCCTTTCTAGGAGCATTACGATCTGCAGCTCAAATGGTCTCTTATGAAGTCTCTATTGGTCTGATTCTGATTACTGTACTAATATGTGTAGGTTCCTGTAATTTGAGTGAGATTGTCATGGCGCAAAAGCAGATATGGTTCGGTATTCCCTTGTTCCCCGTATTGGTTATGTTCTTTATTTCTTGTCTAGCAGAAACGAATCGAGCTCCGTTTGATCTCCCAGAAGCGGAAGCTGAATTAGTTGCAGGCTATAATGTCGAATATGCGCGGGATGCGATCCTTAATAGTTCACTGTTGGCGGAAGCCAATGTCCCGGGGTCCCGGGGACTTATTCTGACTGAAACAAGGGGTGGGTCTTTACCAACTTCAAAATCAAAGAACAAGGCTTAAATTCTTCATTCGAAACTCATGAATGTAGGGTCGGGGCCCTTAGTTCCACGGGTTAGTTGGGTAAAGAAAGAAAACTCCCTCACATGTAGGACATACTCTTATCTTCGAGCCTGACTCTAGCAAGTCAGTAAACTCCCTCCTTGGACGAGCACGGGCTTAGTCAAGTAGAACCGGGTTGCGCTGCTTGATGCTCCGATCGAAAACACTTGTATGAATGGGGCCATGCCTGTAGACAGAATATGCGTTAGAAAGGCCAATCCCTCTCCTAGGACACCAAAAAACCGGGCCGAACTTCAGCAGGCCTGCCCGCTTCCATAGAACAAGATCGTGGCAACGTAGACCTAAGTGCTCATATTGGACCCTTGGGAACCATCACAAGGACGGCCGGCCTATATATTTGAAGGAGAATGCCGTGTCGTCCAGCGGAGCCTAGAAGAAGGTAACTCGGAACCTAGAATAAGGTGACTCGCCCAGACAGCTTACTCCTTAGAAAGGAATAGCCAGCTGTCTGGTCCATCTCATAAATCTTATCGGCCGGCAACCTGGAGACGGACGACCACGGTCCCAACCTTACCAGCACCGGAGGTTTACTAATCAATGAAAGCCCTACTTTTTATGATGACCTGGTCGCGAGAGTACGATACATTGGTGTAAAAGATTGAGTGGTAGCTATCAAAGAGATGCTGAAGGGTGCCAGAAAGCACAGTATTTAGATATAGTCTTTCGAGGAGAATAAATTATAAAGAAGTGAAACTAGGCGAGGATCCAAAGAAAGAAGACAAGAAAGAACTATATAAACAATTACGAGAACACAGGAAGACACTCAGCTATGCCGGCTACGGGCCAATCACCTGGAAGCATGGGAGGCGTATATAGGGGGAAGACCCAGGAAAAGAAGATGGCAATTAATGAAAGAAAAGCACCCCTTAGTGGTGTTGATCCACAGCGTGCGAGCGGTACCACCACTTGACGCGGGTGCTAGAGTCAGTGTAGATGGCTACTAACCTAAGGGCTCTGAGAGTAAAGTCTGAAACCGTTTTCAAAGCAGTGTAAACAAGGCCTTCTCGGGAAACCTCAGAGGAGAAGTTCCATCCAAAGTTTTAAATAAATCTTCGCCAAGGTAGAAACGATAGCATAATTATGCTCTAGCCCTTCATTGTCATATTCATGTAGTCTACAATCTTCGGTTGTTGCACATCTTCGGTTTCTAGCTCTCCATGCGGGGGCATCTGGATCCTTTCATCCTCTTTATCCCGTTGCTGTAGTTTCTGCAAATCTCCGGTTGGTAACCAAGAAACTCTATTTAGTCGAGGAAGCTTTCCTGCTGTCAAAAGAAGATATGAAACAGAATAAAAAAAGGAAAAATGGGTCAGTATTAAGTTATGTTAGGCATGGGGCCTAAAGGGTATATAATTTTTTCATCCATGAATCTTGGGATGCAAGAGAAGAAAGTTGTTCATATCAGAGGCTCGGACGATTAATACGCGGAAGTAAGCATCCTCCAATCATCTAGTCGACTTCCACATGGTCATCGGCCTGATCTCATTTTTGACGAAAGAAGACTCACAATTGTCGAATATCTGGCTTCGGCGAGGATCTCATTTCTCTTTCTTTCAATCTAGCTCGTACACTCGCTGCCCTATTCAGGCTCGGCGTAACCGGAATGAAGTCTTTCCGATCTCGACTTCCTGTTCAAGCAAGAGCCTTATATATTATATCATTAACGAAAGCGACTAATCCGGATCAGGAAATTAAAAGTGATGCCATCCGATCCCATCCTGTCATTACTAGTCAATTTGGAAGAAGTCTAGCTTTGAATCCATAGACCTGGAAACCTACTTCAGAGACGCGGCGGAAGCCCCCGAAGGAAGCTCTGCTGCACAAAGATTAGAAAAAAGAAGGAAAGACAGAAGGGGCGAAGAGACTCATATGTTCTACATGTGAGGGGCTGGTCCCGGGAATCATCTTTCTTACTATGATGCGGGTGTGTAACCGCCGGGTCTTTCTCTCTCTTGCTTATGATTAGAGTTCGCACTGGTGATTGGCTTCTAGGCACCTAATTAAGTATAGATACCTATGATCATGCTTCCTCTTGAGCCACTTCACCACGGTACTCGTTGGGAAAGCTTCTCAAGCGAGTGATTTCTCTTTTTCTTGGACATGTCATTCGGATTAGCTAGACGTTGTTGGTTGACACAGCCACTCCGTCAACGGGTGAAAAGCAAGCAAGGGAATATGAGAAATCATAGACCAGGCTCAGGTTCCGCCTACTAAATTATAGTAACTTGTTTCCCGATGGCTAGTGATGGGGCGCAGAAGTACTTGCAGACGGCTCGCCTGGGTTGCATTTCCCTCGTACCTAATTCTCTAGAAACAGCTGATGGCCAACTTCTGACTCCAAGGGGCGCAGCGCAATTGGGCTAGCCAAAAGTCTCTGTTTGTTGAAGGACTAAACCGAAGTAACCGCGGAGCTAGAAGCGAGGGCCACGGTGAAAGGTGTTGTTACGGAGAAGTGGATTCCTTCTTGAAGAAAGGGCCAGCGTCACGTGCTTAGCAAGCAAAGTGGGATTCAATTTCAAAGTAAAAGAGTATATGAGAGATTACGCTATTGTTATTATCTTATACCCAATCTAGGTGCTTCAAGCCTCTCATCAAGTAGTGAAAGCTGCGAGTCTTGGTCGGTTACCACTTTCCACTATGGGAACTAACTATGAACCTCCTATCTTCTCTCTTTATACATCAACTAGGAGCCCCTACTCTCTAGTTATCGGGGTGGGTTGGAAGATGAAAAAGACATCTCCTATAGGTAGGCGCCACCTTAAGACTGAAAAGTATAAGAGCATGTTGGGTGGGGAACATAAGGGGGCTTAGTAAGCTAGAGTGGGGGAATTTCCCTAGGACTATAAGAAAAGCCTAATACTCTTTCTTTTTATTATACTTCCTTCCTGCTCTCGAGGAAATAAAAAGAAAGAAATCTACTCTTGGGGAAGAATGACCAGCAGACTCTATGTCATGAATTTATGCTTGAAGCTGAGACGAAGGAACAATGGGAGGAGAGACACAGGAGAAAGCGAAACCGAAAGAGTTAACAAGAAGGGATGACTGCTAAGGCCAGACTATGGGTATCGAGGAATGCTTTCAAATAAAAGCCGTGTCCCGGAGGAAATCCTATATCAGATTATTACCGGTTCTATATGACACACGATCTCTTCAAAAATATTCTTAGCGAGTGGAAGTCAGAGTAAGCCAGCAGGGATCTAGGTAATTTTCTGTTAGGAAAAGAAAATAAAAAGTTTGTTTCATCGGCTCGATCGAGGGGAGTAAGCAAGAGTCATTAGCATAGCTTGAGGTACTTGAATCGTAGGCATTCAAGAGAGGCTGGGGAAGGGGCTCTAATGCAATAGGCGAAACAAGGATAGCAGGAATTTTATTAGTTCGTTTGCTGGATCTAACCTAAACGCCCTTTTCTTTGATAGTTCCGCAAAGCCCAAGTGAATAAAGCTTCTAGATCTCTGTCTACCACGTCTCGACCCCTATAAAAAAAGTAAGGTCTTTTCTGGTGACTTATTGGCTAAATTTGCCTTGGTTAGTCTTGAAACTCTTAAATCAGTCCACCTCGCAATGCTATTCTTTCTAAGGACTGGGTACTTCTCAATGCGGTTTAGGAATTCCCTTTTGCGCATCAACAACTGTCAGAGCGTGGGTCTTGCACGAACGTTGGTCTGGAAAGTCTTAGGTCACTAGTTCATTGGCTGATGGATCGCAATCTAGATATCACAAAGATAGAGATCAAGGAAATTTATGCACTTGAGCGTATGGGATAGATGGCACAAACTCGCCAATACCTAGAACCGGGCTTACTTGCTTCTCTCAGATTGGTCGAATATACTTTATACATCTCGTCATTATCAGGATTTTCCTGTCTCTCTTAAAGTAGTGACTTTAGCCCGTCCCTTTCAATATAGGTTCGTCTTAGCGGCCCTAGCTTCTTGAGCTTCCTTCTTTCCCCGGACTACTCGTCAGGTCAACAGCTCCCAGCCACATAGTATCAGCGAGTATAAAGAGGCTTATTTAGCTGCCCATGACTTTGCTCGCCCCTTATGTATATAGCTGTTTTGGCTGCCCTTGTCACTGAAGAAACACACTAAGTAAACTCATAATAAAAAAAGAAAATTAGCAACACTAGAACCAACTACACTCGAACAAATATCAAACCCTTTCTTTGAACCTTGTCTCAATGATCGAACTTAAAGATATGAACTGAGTGCCATTTGATGAGTCACTGAGAACAAAGGAGAGGGATATGGAAAGGATGAAGTAATGAAAGAAGAAGTCATTGCTAGTAGTAAGGACTTGTTACGATCCATTGGTTCATATAGAATCCATGTCCTAGGTGTATCAAAAAACATTCTTTTAACTAAGCGTATATAATAAAAACAACCTATAACGCTAGTCACTATTCCCACTGAGGCTAGGAAGTAAGCCCCACAACCCAAAGCGGCGAAGAACAAATAGAATTTGCTACAAAAGCCGGCTAAAGGGGGTATTCCTGCGTATGAGAACATAGTAATGGAAAAGGTAATAGCCAAAATAGGATTCGTTTTGGCTAGAGCGCCCAAATCCGCTATATATTTTACACGGGTTTGCCGTAATGCTGGAACTATGGCGAATGCATTTATGGTCATTGATGCATAAATAAAGAGACCAATTAGTAGTGATTGAATTCCTTCTATGGTTCCACATGAGAAACCAGTACAAATATAACCTACATGTCCAATCGAACTATGAGCTAGAAGTCTTTTGACTTTCGTTTGGGCCATGGCGGCCAGTGCTCCTAAGATCATAGAAGCAATGCTGCAGAAAAAGAAGATTTGTTGCAATGTAGCTCCATAGGAACCATAAATAGAAAGACGTGACATATTTGCAGAAATAGAGATTTTAGGCGCAATAGAAAGGAATGCTGTCACCGGGGTGGGTGAACCCTCATAAATATCGGGTGCCCACATATGAAAAGGAACTGCAGTGATCTTGAATAGGAAACCTACAGCGATAAAGAGAATACCCATAAAAAGACCACTAGATGGAGCACCAGTCATTTCGTATCCGGTAAAAATCTTGGCTAATTGATCGAAGTGGGTAGCTCCAGTCGACCCATAGATCATGGAACAAATAGGGTGGGTAGGCCCTCACATGTAGGACATATGAGTTTCTAAAGAGCCTTTAGGTCCAAAGACGCGAACCCCCCTCGTTACCGTACGTGCGACTCTCACCGCATACGGCTCGCACAAAGACTCCTAAATCCATCCCGAGCCTTTTCTTCCACCTCTCCCCGATCAAACTTCCCGTGGGACCCTCTCCTTTCAGTCGAGTCTCTAAAGAGCCTCTCCTTTCAGTCGAGTCTCTAAAGAGCCTCTCCTTTCAGTCGAGTCTCTAAAGAGCCTCTCCTTAAATTCGTACTTACATATGATAAAAGATGATGGAAATTGAGGATGAGTAATTGAAGGATCTCGCTTTCAGTCTCATCAATATAATTTCTTGACAAAGAGAACGGGAAGAACTCAACTCAATGCTTCATCTTCCGCCAATAGTCTCAGAGACAGCACAGGGACTCAGATTCAATACAGTGCCGTCCAGTCTTTGATTGACAGAGCTCGGAGTGTATAGTAAGTAAAGGAATAGAGGCTGAAATGCCACCTACCGTTAAGTCCATTTATTTCTCCTTTAAACGATTATCCACTTCTGAGAAGGCACTGGGGCCGATGCCTCTCCTCCGTCTTCCCTAGGGTCGGTCCAATGGGAAGGCCCGCCCTTGTCCTGCTTGTTCCTAATCTTTTTTAGGGGAGGTGACATCCTCGCCATCGTAAGCTAGAGCATTAAGAGCATAGTAACAACGGGTACAATTTACCATATTAAGTAACGGTAGCAATGGCTCTCTGCTAGTGCTTATAATTGGTATTCCAGAGGTCCGTCTTTCCTGCCGCAAAGGTAATAACATACGATCCATATCGGAACGGAGCCGTATAACGTGGTTTTTTTCTCTTCCATCGGTCCTTCTTCATCTGGAGGAATGTCTTAGAAAGATAATGGCGTTTTCAAGATCATTTGTTGGTCCAGGACCCAGGACGGGATCGTGAATCAAGGATGTAGCGTAGTGGTCTGCATAACACGGGAGCTGCAGGGCTGTCGGATTGTGTGAGGCCTGGCTAATCGTGGTTGAATTTATCAAGCGGTCCGTTTTGAGTCTTGCATTGTCTGGAGTTGCATGAAGATTGCTGCAACTTTGGTAGTCTCCCAGGATCAGAGGATATACAAGGGTTCCCAATTTACTTTTACGGAATATATGTCTAGAAACCAGCCTGAGCCGTGTTCTTAGGTTTTAAATGACTCATCTGTCTAGGAGAGGTAGGAATTGCAATCTTGAATGTGGAAAAACCTTCGTTCGATCTCTTTCTGATCTTTGCTCTTTCTCTTGGGAACCTTCTTCGACTTCGGTTAGCTTTTGAAGGGGAACAAGCCCAAGGTACAGGATCTGGTGAATTCAGGGCCGTTACCAGACGGAATGGATCTAGGAACAAGAGGACCTTCTAGGAGAGGCCTTCCCTTCTATCTCTCTCCAAGCATCCAAATTTGGAGATGCAGCAAAAGATGGACAGGGCCCGAACTCGCCTTGACTAGTTTTGTATTATCGAGATCCCTTTGTATCTGACATCGGCGCCTTGGGAGACGAGTGACACTTGAAATAACGGAGATTCCTTGGCTCTTAGTGGGCGGCGCTTATAATAGAAGCGGCAAGACAGAAGATTTCGGAGTTAAGTCCAGCCTGTCTCTCTTTAGGATTGAATTTTCCATGAAATTATCAGCAAAGAGACCGCCAATACCAAAATGGAATATCAAGTTTGGTCACTTTGAACCAGTTTCGTTACATAGATTGGCTTGTTCGGGCGGTCTAGCATCGGGATAAGAACAAAAGAAGGGTTTGAGATGGGTAGAGCGATGTCTAGCCCCGCTCTAACCGCTGAGTCAAGTAGGTCCTTAGTCTAAAGTCGAGAACAGAAAACGAAGCATAGACCGGCCCTTTTTTGGTCGAGTTGGGTTCCTGAGCCCTCAATACTAACAGGAAGGAGACAGGGCTGCTAACCGCACCGAATGAACTCTTTCATTTTCTTTTATTCCACTATTTCTCTTGTTGGCTTCGTGCAGATAGATGTTTGCCGGGGGAGATTGGTGCTCCTTGAGGTATGCCTTTCCCGGTGGGTTTTTCTCTTATCTGTCTTTTCTATCCAGTTCCCGCCCTATGGAGAATGCAGTCAGAAAATCTGCGTCTTCGCAACGCAATAAAGAAGTTTCATAGTTTATCTCGGCTCATGCGGTCATTGATTCAGTCAGGGGGGTCTGCGTTCACTATTAAGCCTACGCCCTCCATTCCTCTTGATCTCGCCCTTTTACTCGTTACGCTATTCGGGGATGTAGGTCGGAATCCGGTTCGAGAAAGAGATCTTCTTAGATACAAGTCATCGCCAGCAATCTGCTCTTATCCTTGGTGTAAAAGGGCGAGTTCCTTTCTGGTCTTGCCCAAAGTCTTGATTCTCATTTGAGATCTCCCGCGACAAAAGTGAAAGCAGCTGCTTTCTTTATCTCGCTTGCCGTTAGTCCGTCTAGCGCCTTTTGGTTGGGGTCCGTTAGACCGCTTGGGTAATATTTGATAGTCTCGAAGGCAGTCAACGTGTCCGCCATTCTTTTCCCATTAGACTTGTTTGTAAATCCTTTGCTCTTTTTCCTTCTCTCTTCCAGTTCTCTCCCTCTACTTTATTTGAAAGGGGCGGAGAAGACTACTATATCAATAATAATAAATAGCAATTAAGTTTCAAAGGGTTTGAGCTTGGAAGCAACCTGCTATCTATCGATAGGCGAGAAAAGACTGCTATTGGCTGCTTCGCCTATATATTCTATTATGGCCGGCTTGGAGACATCAGAGGTCCATAGCTTCATTCATTCGTTGAACCTTGGGGGATAACCATTAGCATTGAGATCAATTACCACACCACCTCTATCATACATACGACATTACACGACGCGAGAGTGGATGGTCAACACACCGCCTACGTTCCGCTTGCAGCCAATACAACCACAACCGGCACTTGCACGAGATTCAACAACCGAAGCTACTGGTAGTCCCGAGGGGACGGCATCCTCCTAACAAAGTTAGCAGTACTGAACAACCGAGTCATCGGTCCGGGGAAAGAAAAGGACCGCCTTTGCTGCTTTGAAAAAAAAGGAACTCGCCGGAACAAAGGTTCTTTTTTTCATGCTTCAGACGATCTGGCTAATTCTATAAACTTCTTTCTATATAATTATAGACTCTTCTTCTTTCTTGGGCGGCCTGTTTTAGCGCGTTTCCAAAGTCAACCTAACCGGTTACGGTCCTCAGTAGCGTTTCCGACCGGGTGAAGAATGAAAAACGTCCGCTAACGCCCACGGGAGCTGTTGCTCCGTCGATCCGAACCATCATGCAACGCTGCTAAGGCATTGTATATAATATTATGTCCGTCCCTACCTACAATGATTTCATAATCCGCGAGCTAAGGCATATGTTTTTCGGAGGAAGCCTTGGGAAGAGGGGAAGCAGCTTCGCCACACCAAGTGGTTATTCACCCATGGCTTGAACCAGTGGCGGAACCGAACGAAGAGGTTTGCCTGGTTTTATCAACAACGGGTGCGTCCACATCCAACTTGAGTGCTGGCTAATGCAGAAGGATCCATAAAAGCCGCCTTTCAAACGTTTATTTTATTGGACTAAATGAGAGTTATTAATGCGTTGAAGGGGTCTGTTATACCCCCATGGCACTTGAGAGTTCGATGGAATAACTGTATGAGATTCATTTCGTCCATACAGTTCGTCTTTTCTCATGTTTACAGAGAAGGCAATGGTTGTGCTGATACTCTATCTAAGTTTGGAGCCAACTCGAACACAGCTGTTTGGTGTCCTCCTCCTTTTCTGCGTGGTAATATGGGGCTAGACCGTGCTGGTCTACCTCAGTTTCGATTCAAGTAGTTATTTTGTACCTAGTTGGAGGTCTAGGTTTATGTCCCCCTCCATTTATTTGTCTGCTTTCTTTTCTTTTGCTTTTAATAAATAGCTCCCTTAGTGGGCAAAAGAAAATCAGTCTAGTAAGTTGCAGGAAGTGATGGTCTGTCAAATCGGGTCAAGGGTCCATAGTATAGTCAGTTGAAAGCCCCCCGCAAGCCGCGGTCGTTCCTTCCGTCCCGTCAGTCTACAGGTACACCAGCGCACAAGCTACGGTTGAGGTTCTTCAGGCGTCTAGTTCATTCTGTCGTCCTTTCCCCTTCAACACGAGTGAGTAGGCGAGCCGAAGAAGCTTCCTTCGCTGAAGCAACTCTATCGGTGTCAACGATATCATGTCCATCTCTTGGTTACGAGCAGCTCGCTAGACTATATGAGTATGTATAATTCCATCCAGTTTGATATTTCTTCTTTTTGAGAAGTCGGTTCATGTTGAGAGAGATCAGGATTACGATCTAACAGAGCAGAGAACGGAGTAGCCAAAGCCGTTAATAGACTGAGGACTTTCTTGCTTAGCTGAAAACGAGAGTAGTAGCTAGCTAACCAGGAGCAGAAGGTGATGAAGTTGAGTAATTACCCCTTTCGGCCGCGCACCCAAGGACAGTGCTCCATCTCTCAGGTTGGCTACTGACTTGGCTACGAAAGACGGCTATTCGCTATTCTTTCCATCGTGAAATAGTAAGCAATCCCCCCTTACCTCTCTCAAGTCGCACAAAGTCATGGCTTGTCAATGCAGGGTGTAAGACTCACTCTCAAAAATGCGGGGTGTTAGTGTCGCACACTGATCGGGTCCTTTTCAGCAACGGGCTCATCCGTGTAAGAATGAGGAATTCCTCTGCCAACAAGTCCTAAAAGAGGAAGAATCGCAAAGAACAAGAAGAAAAGAAGAGGTGAGATTTGCCCAATAGTCACGAATGGTGGCTCCACTGGCTGACATCCGATCCAACCTAGCAAGCAACGATCCGCCAAAAGCAACCAAAAAAGTCCCTGATAAATGGGGCGAAAACTTGAACTACGCACATAGAGACTCTTCATAAAAGGTAGAGCTAACAGGCAAATGGAAACGAGTGCTATTGCGGCTACACCTCCTGCTTTATCAGGAATACTGCGAAGGATTGCATAGACCGGTAGGAAATACCATTCAGGCACAATATGAGCTGGAGTGGACATCGGATTAGCAGGTATGTAATTGTCTGGATGCCCCAAGACATTAGGAGCATAAAAGATCCAAACAGAGAAGAAGATAGCAAAAGCTACCCACCCTACTAGATCCTTAACATAGAAATAAGGATAGAAGGCAATCTTATCCATTTCAGCATGTACACCTAAAGGATTGTTTGATCCATATTGATGCAATGCGGCCAGATGAAGAACACTGGCGCCTACTAAGATGAAAGGGAGTAAGTAATGAAGACTAAAGAATCGATTTAAGGTTGCATTGTCCACAGAGAAACCACCCCAAAGCCAAGTCACTATAGTGTCTCCGACTACAGGTATTGCACTAGCCAAGCTTGTAATGACAGTAGCTCCCCAGAAGCTCATCTGTCCCCAAGGCAGTACGTAGCCTATGAAGGCAGTCAATATCATGAGCAAGAAGATAACAACTCCGATACACCGAACAAATTCCCTAGGACTGCTATAACTCGCATAATATAAGCCACGGAACATGTGCAGATATACGACGATAAAGAACATGGAAGCCCCGTTCGCATGCATATATCGGAGCAACCAACCCCCTTCAACATCTCTCATGATGTGTTCTACGCTGTTGAAAGCTAGATCTACATGAGGCGTGTAATGCATCGCTAGGAAGATGCCGGTCACTATCTGAATGACTAAACAGATACCAGCTAGGGACCCGAAGCCCCACCAGTAGCTCAAATTGCTCGGGGTTGGATAATCTATCAAATGCTGATTCAGTACGGAGGCAATTGGTTGTTTAAGAATAGAGAATCGTTGGTTCCTTACAGTCATCTCTCTTTTCTGAGACATTCTTTTCTTATTCCCTCTTGACAGAGAATTTAATAACTCTCCTGTCTCAATGATATGGGCCATTGGTTTGACCAACGGAAAGTATGGGAGTTTCCTGACTTCTTGCTCACGTTCGTCAGAAGCAAGCAAGACGAGGAAACCTAGGGGTACTCGACAGTGAAGGTCCTACCTTCACTCTCATTTTCACTTCTTAAGCGATTAAGAGATTGGATACCCAAGACCCATACTCTTTTCTAGGAACTGCTTCTACAACAATAGGCATAAAGGCATGATTAGTTCCACGAATCTCACTGCACTGACCGTAGTAAACTCCTTCTCGTTGGACTAAAAGAGAGGTCTGATTTGAACGACCAGGTACAGCATCACATTTCACACCTAACGAAGGAACAGCCCAACTATGAAGTACATCAGCAGATGTGATAATAATACGTATATAAGTTTTGGCTGGCACTACCACTCTATTGTCCACTTCTAATAAACGTGATTGACCCAATTCTGAATCATCTTCTGGAATCATATAGCTGTCAAAAGTGAGTGACTGCTCATCCGAACTGTTATAGTCCGAATACTCATAAGTCCGATACCATTGATGTCCAATAGCTTTGATAGTAATGGCTGGATCTACCACGACCTCGTCCATTGAGTATAGGAGAGCAAACGATGGTATAGCAATGAACATGAGGATGATAGACGGAAAGATGGTCCAAAGAATCTCGATTGTTGTTCCGTGCACAATCCTTTGCGGGATTGGATTAGTTTGATAGTGGAAATGCCATAAAGCGCGAACCAACATCCATGATACGAACACCAAAATCAGAATAAGAAAGAAAAAGATATCGTGATGTAAGTCCATGATTCCTTGCATCATAGGTGTAGCTGCATCTTGAGATCCTAATTGCCATGGTACCTTAACGCCACATTAATTTCAAATTCAATATGGCTATATTTTAACTTAACGCCACATGGATTTCATTTTAATCGTGGTTTTTCTTATCAATTAGACACACAAAATTTGTTTTATCATGAACAATTCATCCGTTATAGTCACACTAAATTTGTAGCACCGTGGCGATGAACTTCTTAAAGACACATATTTTTAGTCGTGGCTATTGTTTACCTTTAGGACACAAAGAATCAGTTAAACCATGATGATAGATTCCTTATAGACATAGTATCTGGTATCAACGTGGTTATAAATTTCCCTAAAGCCACATGAATTATCGAAACCATGGTCATTGCTATCATTTAGACACACAAATTCATAGTATATGGTGTCAACGTGGCTATAAATTTCCCTAAAGCCACATGAATTATCGAAACCATGGTCATTGCTATCATTTAGACACACAAATTCATTTTAACATGGCAAATTGAGGACTTGTAGTCACGGATAACATTTAGCTTCATGGCGATACATTCACTATTATACACCCATAAAGCATAAATTCACTACTATTATGCCCAGAAACCAAAAATGAAAAGAAAATATTTAAATAAATATATTGCTCAAAAGTTTCATTTTGTTAATGGCATAACACCAAAACTTTACAGTCAGTATACATATATCAAACAGAAACGAGACTAAAACGAAGACTCGAGCCCGCCAATTCAAATATAAAAAACACTAAATTAGAATAAATTAAACCGCAGGACGGACATATGAAATAATCTTTTGCGGCAGTGTGAGAATCAACATTGAAGCTGGAAACTTCACGATCAACGTAGGGCATTGACTTCGGTGCCCAGAAAAGCATAAATCCATCCTAACTATGAAACATACGACCAACATCTTCCTTCAAACATATGACCCCAATTCACTGTATGTAACATACGACCAAAGTCTTCCTTTAAACATACGACCAGCTCTCTCACGGGTTCAAAGATTACTAGAGTTGGACCTTAGTTTCTTGTCCGGATGAACTGCAGACGAAATATATCAGAATTGAACATCACCGGTTCAAAGATTACTAGAGTTGGACGCTAGTTTCTCTTCCGGATGAACGGGAGACAAAATATATCAGAATTGAACATCACAGATTCAGAGATTACTAGAGTTGGACCTTACTTTCTCTTCCAGATGAACTGAAGACGAAATATATCACAAATTAGTGCAAATAATATTATTAAGGCTTTAAAAATGACAAGACTACCCTTATCGGAAATCAGTAAAGTAAATATTACAGACTGTAAAAATGACCATACTATTACCGGAAATAAATGCAATAAATATTATGGAGACTCTGAAAATGACCGGACAACCCTTATCGAAAAAAAGGAGAGTAAATATTACAAATTATGAAAATGACCATATTACCCTTATTGGAAATGAGTGCAATATATAGTATGAAGATTGTGAAATGACTAAACTACCCTTACCGGAAATAAGTAAAGTAAATATAACACAATAACCATATTACCCTTACTTGAAAATGACAATATTACCCTTACTTGAAAAGGACCATATTATCCTTACTTGAAATAACTGCAATAATTATTATAGAGTCTGTGAAAATGACCAAACTACCCTTATTGAAAATAAATAAAGTAAATATTACATACTGTGAAAATGACCATATTACCCTTATTGAAAAATAAGTGCCATAAATATTATGGAGACTGTAAAATTGACCAAACTACCCTTACCGGAAATAATTAAAGTAAATATAACACAATGACAATATTACCCTTACTTGAAAATGATCATATTACCGTACTTGAAAATTGAACCAAACATTTTGGATGCATAATCATATTCATGCCATATGATAATTCAAAAAATTTGAAATTCATGTAGTTATATGTCTATCTTTGGACATGTTGGACAACTGTGTCTATTTCTTAATAATCCCAGTGGCTAATATATTTGATTTTTCCTCGGAAAATTAAAGTGTCTAATGAACCCTACATTTTGGACACATAAAATAATTAAAGTGAACAAATAAAAAAAAATTCCGCCACGGCTGAATAGGCGTGTCTGTTGCCACCCTACGCATTAGACACGCACATAATTGGTTAACGTGACCATATACCCATATATGGCTACATGTCATGGGTTTATACTTAAAACCATGGACAAATAGTATCCTATGGCTACAAAAAAGTGATCAACGTGGCCACAACAACAATCTATGCATGTAGCCACGGAAAAATATTTTGGTGTGGCTAGGCTTTTGATCTGAAAATGTGGCATATGTGATAGTTTGTACTAGTGTTGGAATATTCTATGGAATATTCAGTGTTTGGTAAAATGCATAAGTGCATACCGGCATGCATAGTTGCTTTCAATACAACGCAGGGAAAGTTTTTAAAATGGGAGATATATTGTACCGGCATGGAAAGGAGTATGAATACCACGTCGGGAAAGTTTTTAAAATGGGGGATATATTGTACCGTCAATGAATGGAGTATGAATACCACGTCGGGAAAGTGTTTAAAATGGGGGATATATTGTACCGGCATGCGTGTTGTATGAATACCACGCCGGTAGCACTAGTTCTGGCGTAGTATTCATACAACGAGCATGCCGGTACTAAGCTTTTTCAGTGAAAAAAATGGCGGTTTCTAAAAGAAAAATCAAAATTTTGACCTCCTTGAAGCATTACCTGTTTGTTGGGGTTGCTTGTATGCTGAACATGTTTACTTTCTTAGGTTAGTTCTTCACAAAACACTTCATGCTCACGAAAATCATGATCCATGGGTGTTGGTTCATCATATAACTCCAATTGTGAGTTGTTATCGTACACCGAAGATTGAAGATATGATTGTTATTGTAGTTGAGCTAAACATTCAGATGCTGCAATTCTCTCATCACAATCATCTACCATTTTAAAAAAAAAAAAAAATTCCACTCAATTCTTTTTTCCTCTCCTTCTACTCCTCGCTCACACAAATTAAAATAAAAACACACACTAATCTATCCCTCAAATACTTAAGAATTTACTAATTATTATTAACCACTAAACATGATTAGTGAGGGCTAGATTAGGAATTAAAAAAATAATTACATAGGGGATCCCCCAAAATTGCTATTAGGACACCGTTTTTGTCCTGTAACTATATCCTCCAATTAATAAATGTATCCCCAATTGCGTGTTCATTAAAAATGCTTCCCTAATTTGGAAGAATCTGGGATTCATCTATGCTTTGGTGAATCTAGGAATCATCTATGTCTACCTTGTATGCACCTAGGTGCATCTTTAGTTAATTCTGGATGAATATGTTTCCATCATTATTATAATCCATATTTTGGATTAATTTAGGATTCGTCCATGTATATACAAGATGCACCAGGGAACATCTTATGTTATCTATGGATAAATATATTTTCATCCTAGTTATCGCCTACATTTGAGTGAATCTTTGACTATCTATATTGACATTGGATGAACCCAAGTGCATCTTTTTTTATTCGTGGTTGAATTCGAGTTTATTACACTGTATGCACGACGAAGACGTCTGTTTAGAATAGGTTCTAAGTGATAGATAATGTGGTAAACATTATCTCGTATAGTAAAGACATTTTTTTTCAATTATAGCGCTTTTCCAAGAGTTCTTGTGTTCATTCACATTGTGATGATTCGATGGATTGACTATTCAGTCATAATGTGTGATTCTTAGTTATTGATTATGTAATGAACAAAGAGGTCGTAGCCGTCTCTGTGGAAGTAGGTACTTTTTCGAACCACGTTAACTATGAGAGTTTTTGTTTTCATATTTGTGGTTCTCTTTCTCCTCTTCTCCTCCTAGATCATAGTAAGGTTTATGGAATAATTAGGGAGATAAGTGTTTCTCGATGGTATCTAAGAGATAAGGATCTCATTCGATCGTAGTAAGGTTCACAAGGACAATTTGTGTGGTACATTGAAGGTATCTAAGGGCATATTGTCCCAACAATCGCTATCAGAGCTTTAGCTTGGATAAAAGATTCGAATAGAGAAGTTTTAGGCTTTCTGATTGACAGACATTTTTGAAGACAAAGGATTTTCTTTCATCAAGTATGTGATGAGGGTTTTATTTTACAGCTTCCGAAGATGCAATATTTTATGTTATCAAGTATGTGTAGGATTTGAGCTCATCAGTTTTGGGTAAAGAACAAATTAAAGCATACTTATAAAGGAATGTAATTATACCAGGTGATCTTTGTTCGATATGGTATAGATGTGTATGGTGCTTTACGTTAGATATTTGACATTGATACTTATTGGAGCATAAAACTTATGCATGGATTCAAGTAAGTTTTCTTTAACCATATTAAAAAGTAATAAGTTTGAGTGATTGTTCTCTATACTTTGTACCGAATGAGATCCTTGTGAACTATTTAAAAGACTACCATAGGTTGGTTTTTATTTAATGGGTGTTTGCATTGCAAATTTTAGGTTAGCATAATCTAGAGTATCGTAGTTGGTATACAAATTTTAGGTTTGTATGTTGATGGAAGTAAAGATGAAAATATTACCATGTTAAAGTCTCATTATTGTTCTAGATCAAGGGAAACAATAATTTGATTATGAATCGTCATTAGTTATATCATGCCTGAAGATAGCGAATGAGAAGATGAATTCATACTCATTCTGCGTTAGTTGTTTGTTTCAATAAGGATTTGAGGAAATCTCGTAGTTAGTAGGTTTCATTTTGAAATATTGATGGAGATTTGATACGTTATAAATGTGAAGATTATTGTTCTTCAGTCTTAATTTGAATTATGTAACTACAAATAATTATAGGACAGTGATCGTTGGACTAAATGTGATATTGGGTTCAAATTCCATATGATAGATCTTTAAACAGAGTGATTTGTATAAAACATTAATATCATTTTGTGAACCGGAAAACCAAAAAAAAGCTTGTCATATCCAACAATCATAAGAACCAACAACTTCAAGGATAACAGTGGATTTTTGGAATTACCCGTATATTGACAGGCCAAATAAGTAGGGCATCCTTTCCATATCAAATGCATACGCTCAAGACTACCTAGCATTCCTGGGATTCCTCTATCCTTATTTTCCCTTAATATTTCTCTAACATTTTCCTTCATTGATTTTTGTAAATACAATGGCACAAAATGATTATTTATTACTTCAAAAATAATGAAAGATAAGTGAATGAAGTTGTTTTACTTATACAAAGGTACTCATAGTTCATTACATCAAACTGATAATTAAATTGAGTTTCTACCCGAAAAAGTTTATTAATAATATTTATCACCAGGTGCCGGGGAATTGCAGAATCGACGTTGGAAATTTTGATCATGGTACACACAATTGGGAATAAAATAATCATGTATTAGCTTCTGGCAGATCCAGTCTCTCCCCAGATACGTGTATCTTCTTGTGAATACTTATTTTGGCTACGAAACTCTTGGTATTTGGACTGAACGTATGAGCATCAGAGTTTCCAGTAATTTCCTATATTCAGCTTCCTTATCATCAAATTGTTGCAACCTCCTTTGATGTTGTTCTTGCTGTGGTCTGAACCGATTGATACAGATATTCCTTTCTTTATCAGAACTCTCCATTGATGATTATGAAATTTAAAATCGAGAACATATATAAAAAAAGATGTGTAAAATGTATGTAGAAGTAGGTGCGAATAATTTGACGAAGTAAAGGGGTTTATTTATAAGAATGATGTACGAGGAAATATTCGCTAAACGATATAGCGTTCACTGAGAGATTGGGATTACAATGCTAGCTATAATCCTAATATTTTCGGCATTTTAGTGAATATTTATCGATACAAATTCTACCGCGCAATTGTTTTCCTACAGTGGAGCAACTGGTTTGTCATGCCACCTGATATGGAAAATAGATTTTTTTACTATGGTGCATATGAATATACCTAATAACGACGACATCTGAAGAAAAAAAAAGGAAAGTCTTTCTCAGGAGACAGTATTTTACACTTTGTTTGGTACAAAAGTTAATTACATCTGTAAGATCAAGTGGGAATCAGATGTATGAGGGTATTTTTCTTCTTTGCAGTAAGTAATCTTCTAAGACGATGACATTGCTACGAATTCTCCAAATGATAGGAACATCATATTCACACCTATGTCTCCTTAGTTCCATGGTTCGTGCTTATTTTTATCAAAATAAATTGTTTGTACCCAAAATTACTTTTAGGCACTAAGCACGGTGGAACAACATGATATCTAAGAAATTGGGAAAGTTCCTAACGAGAAACGCATATTTGCCACTATGTTGTGACTTAATTTGCAGCCAAATCTATAACACTACAAACAGGAACATAAGCAGTAAATATTTGTTATTCTTCGATGCACTATAGTTTCGCGCGATAAAATAATGTTAATTATGATGGAAAAAACGAGAAATAATTTTGCAACGTGGGTTTTGTACAGAAGGCAAACACCTAGAAGAATCTCCAGGTGCTTCTTGTTTCTCAGTCCAAGGCTTTTGGTGATGTTCTAAGGGACCCCGAAAACACACGACTTTTCTTGTGCGAACCCTTGCTCAGGGGTAAATCTTTGTGGAGTAGAGGTTCTACGCCCTGACTGATATAACTGATTATCCGTATTGACTTTTGTGTCTCTCTGTAAGAAGCCCAAGTAACCATATACAATCCACCAATGATTAGAGATCCACCTATGGTCAGGGCCGTCTCTGAAATTTCGACGACCTTGTGCGAAAGAGATCGAAACGCCTTTCTATCACTACAAGAAAAACTGGTTGGAGCAACATAACAGTTTTGGTTGCAAAAAGCCCATATTAAGTCGCTCTAACCATTATAGCTACTTAATTTGGTTGTCGCTCGTTAGTTGCAAAAGGTGTGATTTGTACAAGTCTAGAGCAGCTACGCAATCGCTTTAGTAATCAACCAACTCTCATGTAGCGTCTATTTTCTTAATTGCTTCATAGCTAGACCGACCTTACAGGAGCAAGCAAAATAATGATCGCTTTAGAGATAGACCGACCTCCTTGGAGCAAGCAAAATAACCATCGCTTGATAGATAGACTAACCATAATAGAGCAAGTGAAACGCCGATCGCTTCATATATAGACCTACCATAATAGAGCGAGTGAAACGCTGATCGGTTGATAGATAGACCAACCATAATAGAGCGAGTGAAAGGCTGATCGCTTGATAGGTAGACCAACCATAATCGCTTCCTAGCTACATGTGTTTTAGGGGTATGTGTTTGTAATCGGTATAGACTTTGAACACCTCCGAAGTTAGTTGCTCTAACTCTTGGATATTCCGATGTTAAAAGGCTTTCCGACGACCGATTCTTATTCAGATGAATAACAAAATGACATTTAAATTAATACAGAAAACAAATATGAACCAAATTGAATAAAAAATTAATTAATTTTATTTTAATTAATTCAATTTACAAGATCATTTACTCAAAAAGAAATTACAATCTCAAACTTTTACAGAAAAATAAAAAATAAAATACTATCTTGAAGAAAAAAAAATGCAAAAATGACCCTCTGATGCACTCAATCACATTCTGTCCAGTCATTTCAAGATGGATACCTCCTGGGTTGCTTCCTTCTTGTTCATGAACATCGAAAAAGGCGCAGACCTCAGCCTATAAGAAAATCAAAGAGTTTTAAGGTGATGAGATTTTTGATTGTAACATTTTACAGTCACTTAAAAAAAGAAAAGAACACACCACACCCTAAGGTAAGAAAACTAAGACACTTGGGCAGACGCCTTGAGAATATCTCGTCGACTGAGTTTCTCCCTTGCCATATTAAGGTTGAGTAAGCATCTTATCAAGGTAGACAGGCAGGGCCTCTGCCATAGATCAGGGGAGGCTAGGCAAACACAAACATCATTAATTAATTAGTACAAGACAAAGCATAAAAGGAAACACATATTAGTGTATTAAGTTGCAAATACAACCTGCAGATGTTGTTGATATGCCAATGGTAATAACAATAATAAAAGTGAATCAATTACGAATATTAATAATATCTCACCTGAGCAAGTCCTGGTGGTGCACCATAAGCACCACCAACAGCACCATAAGAAAATCTCTCTCAAATTACCATACATACATCTAGCAGTGTCTAGAAACATAATACAATAAAGTGATACTTACACCAATAACTCAACAAGTCGGCGGCAGGCACCAACTTCAATAACAGCTTGAATTTTGTCATTTGTACCGTCAGATAGATAAGAAAGGGCCCAGAAGGCATCTGTAAGTACTTCTTCATCAGTGGAGTTGATAAGACGCTCAAGAGCAGGGAGTGCAGGCTTTGTCTGCACAAGGAATCAACAGCAAAGAAAAATTAACTTATGATATGAGGTTATTAGGGATGCCAAGCAAGACACCGTCAACCAACCTAACAGTAGTGGTTATCCGCGACTCATACCTGTTCAAAAGAAGGCTGCGGCTTGCCCTAACAAAAATTAGATAGAGTCTAGGTGGCTAGGATACCAGTAACAAGAAAAATTAGTCCTCTCAAACCCCTTATTAACCACACCAATTGATTCAACAATGGAAATAAAGGGCGTGGTCCTGGATTTATATGCAATAATGATATGGTTTAGTATGCACAACATTCAATTTGGCAACAAATCAACTGATGCTAGGATACCAGTAACAAATTAGGTTGAAAGTAAACAACATATTGTGCACTTACAAAGAAAATAAAAAACACAGAGAGCGAATCGTTACCATGGGATTTATGTTCTCAACGCCTGGACCTTCCCATGATGCTAGAAACAGTTCATGGACAAGGCACAAAACCTTTCTTTCTCTAAGCCATTTCTGTACTTGGCTAGGCCTGAAAAACCATACAATCTTCACTTTCCTCTGATTGTCTGGATGATCCATAATTTTAACAATCTTTCCAATGTTATTCTCCACAGAAGACTCCTCTTCATGCTGCAAATAAACACAATCATACAAACAGTATTCTACTCCATCAAGCGTAAACGATTCATACAATTGGATATCATCGCTTATCTTCTCTTTTAAATTACCCCACTTAAAATCCAACTCATCCCCTTCAATAATCTCTCCTTCTTCTACTTCAGAAATCAACATTGTTCCCAAATTCAACAACCCTATAACAAAAAAACAAAAATCAAAAGCAAAATCAACAACAAATTAGACAAAAATTCAACAAATAAACCACAAAATCAAACAAAAGTAGTTTGTATATACTCAATGTGACTAACAATCAAGACCGTTGTTCATCTCACCAACAGATCTGACCACTTTCGATTCCGTTGTTCATCTCACCAACAAAATCGAAAGTGATTGGATTCTTCTTCCGTTGTTCATCCCACCAACAGATGAAACGGCAGAAATTAAAACCGACTTCCGGCCAAAAATCAAAGCCAAAAATAAAAAATCAAAGTGCAAAACAGAGCTAATTACAGTAAAAAGACATTAAACTAAGTTTCCACTTCAAAAACCCCCAAAAACCCTTCAAAAACAAGAAAATAAGTACTGATTGAAGAATCAGAGACAAAAAAGAGCTTACTCAGTAAATGTACAGAGCGTTAATGGAGGACGCAACGTTTCTTCTGCCTATTCTTTTCAGGGTGCGGATTCATCCATCTACTGGTTTTTGCATATACAGGGTGAAAGAGAAAAGGGATTTTCGTGAGTTAGGGTTTTTCTAGTTAGTGAGGGAGACGGAGAAAATTAGAGAGAGACGAGAGGAAAGTGAAAGGAAGTTTGAGATTTTTTTTTGTTAATGTTTTATCTAAACGGATATGGACGACGATTAGATGAGTCATACGGATTTTGGACATCATTGGACGGCAGATATGCAGTATGGGATTGTTATACGTATCAAGCAAATATGTGAGGAGATTGTGTTTCTTTGTGATTTTGTGCTTTCTCTTTGTGCTTCCGGTTTGAATTTCGACTAGTCACATAGGTCATGAAAAAATTTCGACTAGTCATGCAGGTCATGAAGTACCTTTAGTTCACACTGGAAAACTCAGGTTAGCAGGATACACCATTGAAATCAATATATATGAAGCTCTTTGTGCTTTCTCTTTGTGTTTTTGTGCTTTCTTTTTTCGCTTCCGGTTTGAATTTCAACTAGTCACATAGGTCATGAAGTAATTTTGACTAGTCATACTGGTCATGAAGTATATTTAGTTCGCATTGGTAGACTCGGGTTATAAGATTACTAGACTAAAGATGGACCATGAAGCTTCGGATAGGTTCTGACTTCAAACTTAGCTGGGTACATCATCGAAATCGATAAATATGAAACTCAAGTGTTGATTTGAACTTCAAAATTGGTATAACGGCATACAAACTATTAAACAAGAAGCTTTGGGTGGGTTCTAACTTCAAACATAGCAAGACACATCATCAAAATCGATAAATATGATGCTCAATGTTGGTTAGAACTTCAAATATGGTATAAAGGCATACAAAATATGAACCAAGAAGCTCTGGGAGGGTTCTGACTTCAATTGTAGAATGATACATCATCGAAATCGATACATATGAAGCTCAGAGGCGATTCAAACTTCAAATATGGTATACCGACAAACAAACTATGAATCATGAAGCTCTGGGAAGGTTCTAGAGAGGAGTGGACTACTATAAGAACGAATAATCCATCCAGTTGCAGGTAAGATTCCTTTGGACCATTCTCTGAAACCTTAAACAAACCCTATTCTGGCATATTGTATGCATAACCTGTCTCTCAGATCGAATCCTGACTATGAGTGGACTACTAGAAGTCTTAAACAAACCCTATTCTGGCATACTCTACGAAACCTTAAACAAGCCTTATTTCTGCATATTGTATGCATACCAGGATCTGAGATTGAAACCTGGCTACGAGTTGACTACTCTAAGTCAGAAACTTAGCAAGAACGACGAATCCATCCACTTACAGGTACGATTCCTTCAGAATATTCTACTAAACCTTAAACAAACCCTATTTCTTCTTATTGTATGCATACCAGGCTCCGAGATCGAAACCGCGAGTGGACTACTCTAAGTCAGAAACTTGGTAAGAACGATAAGATTCCTTCAGAATATTCTCTGAAACCTTAAACAGACCATAGTTATTCTGCATATTGTATGCATACGGATGGCCTACCTCATATATTTCTCGGATTCCATTGATTTCAGCAATTATGCATCATTTTAACTGAGTGTCCTTCGACCATAGTCAATTACACCCGTTATTTGTCAATCTTTTACAAAAGATGTAATTGAACATTGGACATTTATTTTATTTTTTAATTTTATGATTTTTTTTCATGGTTGATTTGATTTTATGATGAAATCGTGATGAAATATTCATAGTTTGATGTGATTTTAGTTTACATTATTTACGAATTCGAAGTAGACTTAATTAGGATTTAAATATTATATTTGAGTTTTTTTTATATATTTTTGGTAATTGTGCATTCAATTATTTTACTTTAATCGTAGTATATGTTATTTTTTATCCCTCAATTACAACCTCAATTTATGGTATTATTTTATATATGGTGACTAAAATGATTTTCCTCACATAATTAAAGCCTAAAAGTTAATTTTATTTTCAATCACATCAAATGATGTTTCATCAATATAATAATTTTGCAGAAGTGAGTTAATATTTGCAGAAATAAATAAAATTTAGCAGACGTGCGAAAAATTTAGCAGAAGTATATATACCTCTACGATGACTCTTATTAAATGTTGCGAGGGTTTTAGAAGGTCTATTTACCTGTTTATTCTTATATATAAAAGTAGATGTAAATGTAAATGTGGAAGGTCTATTTATCTGTTTATTCTTATATATCAAAACATTAATCTTTTGATAGGCATTTTAATTCTCGCAAAATTATGATGCACTGCAACAAAATTCATTATAACATTACCGTCAAACAACAACAAAAGCCAACACATTTTTCCTTTTTCCAGTTTCGAAAATTATATGGACAGTTCACAGGTATGGACTAATGCTAGACCCAAATAAGATATGATGTGTGCACACAACAGAGGTAATAAAGCTAACATTCAAGTGCAATGTTTAAGCAATTGACAATACAGTAATTGCTCTTCCATTGACATCGTTCCCAAGTGATTTTAGTTCCTCTTCATAGTTGACAGACTGGGCATCTATAGTAGTTCTGCGTCAGCACCGTTTCCAATAGTAGTTTTAACTCAGCATCATTTCTAATTTGGTATGCAAACAGAACTAACCTTTGAGTCAAACTCCTAAGGAGTGAGAAGGCTTACCAAGTCAAATCAGAATACCAGTCAGGGGCTAGTAAATTCTATGCATCAATAAGCACGGAGCTGATTCACTACCTAGTTGATCCCAAACGTTCAATTTGGTGCAACACATATCATCCTTAGACAAGTTCAAATAGCAGAGAAATACGAGTAACTGTGATGGCATCGAAAAGACACTAAGGAGTGAGAAGGCTTACCAACCCAAGCGCCAGTTAAACCCATGACGATAGAACTCCGCAAAGTGGTCAAATCAAGCTGCGAGACAAGAAGTAAAACAGAGTTGCAATTCAGGAATCAGTAAAGAAGACAAACTAAAATGTGGCAATGTGCCATGTTTCATTCGATTATGTTGAGGATTGAAACCTTCTTAAAGGTGTTCTGTAGTATATTTGGAAACAATGACGAGAACCTACAGTAAAAAAAAAAAAAAAAACACCTGACATTGTCGATGGCTTTACAACAAAACTAGACTCTTAACTAACCTTAAGCAAAGTAATATGTTGTATAATTTTCTATCGAGTATTCCCACAAAGTCTAAAACGACCAGTTAGCACAAAGATCAGAAGGGATGTTACGAAACAGTAGAGAATGTTTCTGAAAGAATATAGTCCAAAATCCAGGATACGAGAATATCCACTCTCTATTTGCATATTTAAAGTTTCTAAAAAACACTAGAGAATGTTACAGCAAAATGTGCATAATATACAAAGATGATGGCTTTTTCACCTAGATGAATATCACAAGACAAACAAAAAACCAGAGAAACAATGCTGCACCTTTGATTTATTCAACCTGGATTTTTTCTTTGCACACCAAGCTAAAGCCAGAGCTAGCTCCCTGCTTTGAAAAGCATCAATGACCTTCTTTGCAGCGCAGAAGCAATTAATGTCAACAAGATCCTGTAAGAGATTTTAGGTAAATATCTTTAACAGAAAATGAAAACGAGAAGCAATGTGTTACTCTCTATGAATATTTTTCCATGGCCAAAACAGATATCCCCACATAGGCATAATGAAATTTAATATCAAAAGCATTACAGTTAAATCCACTGCTCTAGAATGCAGGATATCCTTAACACGGAGTAGCTAAGTATAAGCTATCCAAATTAATATTTTGATGTTGCGCCACATTCAAAACATCCACTCTACAGGGATTCCACTGCGATCTACAACAATGCACAATACCTTGATCATATGACTCTAAGAGAAAACTTTTCCAATAATCTTCTAACATCTGTGGCACGTTGTAGGTAAATTATAATTACAAGTAATGGTCTACTGGGACACTAACAACATCTTTTTGTATACCCTATTTATCTACATTATCCTCCTGGAATGGTTGCGCTTCTATATTTTTTCATTTCTAGTTAAAACCAGCTTTTACCCCTCTATAACATTGCATTATTAACTCAAATCGAATAAAAACTTCAACAACTTTCTCTAACATTAATCTATCTAAGCAATCACAGTTTAGAGCCGATCTTGAGAAAATCTACCATAAAACAATAGATGGAATCAAACCCACATCATAAAATATTTCAACATGCACTAAACCAATTTCAAAGTAATCAAAAACCCCAAATCTCAAAAAAAAAAAAAAAAAAAACAGAAAAGAGATTGGAATATATACCATAATTTAGGTTAGAGAGTTTTAATATGTCACCAAAGCCACGATCAAAAGAAGAGGGAGAAGAAATTGTACCCTGAGATTGAGCCTGGTCGTAGAGATAAATCAATGGTAAAACGGATTACATCAAAAGGGGAATCGAGAGCATAGGGAAAAATTGATCAATATTGAGTCCGGTTCTTTCAATTGATTCTCAAACGTGAAGCTTGAATTGATTTCTTTCGGAGCTCAGGTTTCTGAAATCGAAGGTATCGTCGGGTTTTCTTTCGAACACATCTGTTCTTCTAAAGACAACCTGTATTGGTTTTGTTTTTGTGTAGTGTCGGCCATTTTTGGTTTTGTCGAGTGCGGACCATCGTCGTAAAAAATTGGTTCTGGGATTTAAGTTACTCCAGGGTTCTACAACTGCTACTTGGTTCCAAACAAATGATTTAAGAAAAGTTAAATCTAATGGTCGGGCGGTGGCTAAACTTAATCGCTTAAACAGGTTTGACCAACCAAACAAATTTTGAGTCGCTGGTCATCATATCTTAAAGTAAGTAGCTACTTACCCTGAAAAAGTGGTTGTTATATATTTAGCTGGAAAAATATTTTACCGATAAAACAACTATTGGGGTCGCTAAAATTAGTGGATATATATTAAGAGCGACCTAATAATCCGGTAGTCGCAGCATTAGTTGCTTGAAACATACCGGAAAATCTCATATAATCTCTCTAATGAACGGGTGGTCGCTAAATTTAGTCACTCGGATATGTTTGACCAACCAAATACTAATTGAATCGCTGGTCATCCTAGCTCGAATTAGGTGGCTACCAAACCAAAATTTTAATTGCTATATTCTTACCGGGAAAAGCATTTTACCGACTAAACTACTCTATGTGGTCGCTCAAGTTAGTGGATATATATGAATACCGAGCCGCTAGTTTGATGGTCGCAAGTTTAGTAGCTTCATTCTTAAAGCGACCAAAATTTTAGGTTCTTGCTAAGATTTTAGTTGCTTAAGCCATATTTTCTTGTAGTGTATCCAAACAAAAAAAATTTCACACATAAATAAAATGTACTTAATAGCATTGAAACGAAGTAATTTGTGCCGCAATTCTAAAAGAACGTATGATAAAAAGTATTAGGTAGTTGGGTATTTTCCATCAAAAATGAAAACAAACACATAACTACTTAGGACTGAACTACGTTGATTAACAGATTGAAACAGAAAAAAAAATTGACGACTAAAGTGCATCAAAAAACAGACTAAAGCAAATAAACCATCAGCCAAATACTCTTTCATTTTAAAATTTATGATGTTGTTTTTCCGCTTTAGGTAGTTCTTGATATACCTGCAGTAAAAGAAGAAAAGAGCTCAAACAAGGAAACTAAAATGAAAAATGTTACACTCGACAAGTAATTAGTAATTTAGTACGTACTAAATTGCAAGTAGACGATTGACCAACTCCAGTCAAGCATTTTATTTTAGCATATATATCTCTTGATCCAAGAGTATTAACATTCAATAAGAAAAATCAGTATGATTATTTTTACTTAGTCGAGTGGCTGGCTATAAATCACTAGAGTGATTAATTTTCGTGGAGGACCCAAATTATGTGATTTTTGTCATTTTTATTTTTTGACGTAGCCCACATGTGAACTAGGGAAGTTAATATAGCTGGACCTTTAAACAAAACCATTATTAGTATAGCTCCAGAAACACATACCAGTGTGCCACCCACCTTGAGTTGACCTTCAGTTTTGAGCAAATTGACTTTTTCAGTACTGCAAAAAATTCAACCTCCCGAATCACCCAAATGCAAGAAACACAGAAGTCATGTAGATGCAATAGGTTGAAGTGGACAAAAAGGATCTATGGTGAAAATTTGAGTTTACCCCATAAAAGCAGCAAAAACAAATGTAAACAAAGGGGTCGCAGGTTGGACCGGAGCAGCGTATGTTGGATTTGCGTAGCCTAGCCCCATTTAAAACAACAGCTGATTCCCAAATACCCTGTTGACAAAATTGAGTAAATGCAATCATGAAAATGGATGAACCAAACTTAACATAAATTTGAGGAATGGATTGATTACGTACCCAGTTAATCCAAGGAAGAAAAAAGAGATGAGGAGGCTAGAATTAATAGGAGGAAGAAGAATCCTTTTGTCACCAAAGTAAGCAATGGGTGCAAGTAATGAGAGAGCAATAATTAAGATCACGATAAACACAGAATACAATTTGATTGATTCCAGCTTTGAGAGCAACACTTGTTATGATATGATAACCTCCATATAATATCTGGGCTACTGCTAACGTCGAATGAGCTTTCCATATTGTTTCCCTCTCCATTACTACCCCACTCTGTCTGTCTGTGTGGGTGGTGAACTTTGTCTTGGAGGAAGATGAAGAATTAGCGTGAACGTTTCTCAATGGAGTTTTTCAATGACATTTTATTCAACTAAAATGTACATTATTGTGCATAACACTCTTTGTCGGATGCTGAACTCTTCCCTATATGAACATTTCTAAGAATACTGTTATGTCATCCCACTGATTACTCATTCAAAAAAAAAAAAAAAAAAACAGCAAAAGGATAGCGTCCGTTAAGCGTCCAACAAGGAGTGCTATGCACAATGTTTTAATCGATTGTGTCACTGGTGGTACGCTTGAATCAATGTATGTTCCAGGCGACTCCTAATTACTACTGCAATTTTGGTTGTGCTGTGTTCAAACTGCATCAAGAAAAGCACTCCGCATGGTCTTCCTGAAGAGGAAGATTGTAATTCTCTAGTCCAACTCTCAGATTTCTTTAACTTGAACTTGACATTCGTGTACAGGAAACTGCCCATTGGATGTTTTTTTTCAAAGATTCTGTAGTCCAACTGTCAGATTTCTTTAACTTTTTTTTATATCTTGCCAACTTCCAAATCAAGGCTGCAAGCTTAGTACATAGCTTGACATAAGTTAGGTTAAATAGAACTTCCGTGCGCACTATGGCATCTACAATCGAAAAAAAAAAAACTGGAAGGAAAAGTTGAGGAAAAATTGCGGTGAGCGTGGATCGAACACGCGACCTTCAGATCTTCAGTCTGACGCTCTCCCAACTGAGCTATCCCCGCGGTGATGATGTTTCTAAGTAAATATGATTCACAGATCTTAGCAGCATATTTTGGAAACACTAGAACAAAAGAGTGCTGCAGGTTCAATGTCATGAATTTCATTGATGCTCCCCAAATGGTCATGCATACGTAAGGACATTTAAAGACTGATTCACCAGGGATATAATCAATTAAAAATTGTGCATATGACTCTCTCTTGAATGCTGAACTCTTCTTATCTGCGCACGACTCTTCAATGCTTGAACAGAAAATAAAAAACAATACTGAATAAATCATAGCTGAAAATCTCTTCAAAAGAAAAACAAGGCAAAAACCGTCAGATAATTATCCTACTTGTTTGTAAGCTACATTTTCCCGACTCTGACAATCCTAACAACTATAAATTTTGTCCCTTAACCCACGATCTTCTTTGAAACTTCTAACTCTGAATATAATAGACAATGTCGACATACTGGTGTATCTCATTAAAAGTCAGACCATTTTGTCTCATTCTAAATACAATCTCTCTCTTTCTCTGTCAGCACAAGTATGGCAAGCAGGAGCTGCAGGACTGCTTCTCCTTCAACTTCTAATAGCAAGTGCATTTCCAGGTAATGAAAACGAAATCATTAATGCGTTTCTCTAATTCATTGTTCTCATTAAACTTACAAGTTTAACTAACAATTTGTAATGTTGATTTATAGATCTTCAAAACCCGGACTTTGAAATACCGCCAACAAACATAGCAATGAACTCGACAAAAGTCACAGACCCATTTCCAGCATTGGATCCAACAATCAACTCCATACCAGGATGGTCATATCAGGGCACTGTAAAGTATGTCGTTTCATCAAGTCGAAGTCAGGAAGGAAATGCAATATATTATGGAGAAAATGGAAAGATTAATCAAACATTTAAAGCAACTGAAGGATCAAATCATTATTTACTTACATTTCATCTTCAACCAGCTCATTCCAATTGTACAAATTCTACTAGCGTCACCATATCTGTTCCAGATAGATCAGTTGTTGTCTCGTTCAAAAAGAAATTTTCTGGGAATCAAAGTAGTTGGCAAACTCATGGTTCATGGAAATGGAGAGTTAATTATTCTGCTTTTGGATTAGTAACACCACTGTTTATAGCTGGTTCATTCTCAAGAATATTATGGTTCTTGAAAATTAAGCAAATCGCCAAACTAGTAACACCACTGTTATGACTAAATGTGATGAGCTTTTGGATTCATTCATTCTCAAGAATATTTTGAATCCTATCAATAGTTCTGGTATGTACACAAAAACTTCCTAATTGATTAACTTTTTTTGTAAAATAATATCGTTATCAAAGCCAACACCAACAGCTCAAACAATCTATCTAAACCAAACCAACAGAACTCACCACCAAACCAAATACTTCCTAACAAAAACTTCGATCCCAAACTCTCCATTTATGTGTGCCAGTGCGCGGCAACATAAATATGTACAGATTATACGGATCGATCAAGATGAAAAAACATGTGAGTGGAACAATTCTTTCATTATTTCTTCACCAACAAGAGTAAGGTCATGGCAAAATCTGGGTAACATACTAGGTGCAATTTGAAGATTAAAAAGGCTTTTTGAATTATTTCCTATCAACTGTAACACGCACCTTCATGTGGACGTCGATTTCTCATGAGGCGAGTTCAAATTTAATTCTGATCAATAAAACCACCATGGTTCCGACGACTCTTAAACTGACTAACTTACGTGCGATCACGCCATGAAAATCGTGAATGTCAAAGAGTTAACTCAATACCCGAAAATATTAAATGACACTCGCACTTCACATTCAAATTCTCTGGAAGGTTCTAGTTTCCTTATCAACCCACTTGTGTATCAAGATTTAGATCAAGATTTGAATTCCATACCATCATTGAAACCTTTCAAGGAAAAAGAAAAGAAAGTATAATAATGATACGCAAGTGGTGGGAAGTAATAATTACCTACGTACGTCAACTTTTATGGCTAATGGAGGCAATAATTCACCCCAAACCTCATTGTCGGCCTACGTAAAGAATTTGAATTTAAAAATGGAAAAAGGAAGAGAGGACACCGCAAGACAAGGAATGAAAAATTAGAGGAAATACACAAAACTGTAGACTGTATATGTATGTCCAGGTCCATGTAGCTAGAGTCCATTATGTCTTGTACTCGTAAACCTAATAGGGTTTACAACATTATGTCATATACAACACTATAAATATATGCCTCATAAACCTAATAGGGTTAAGAGAGATTTCATAATCGTTCATGGTATCTAGAGCCAGAACGATCTCTCTATCTAAAACCCTAGCCTCAAAACCTTTTCTTCTTCACAAACCCTAGCCTCAAAAACTTTTTCTTATTCTTTACCAACCCTAGTCTTCAATCTTTTTCTTCACATAACCCTATTCTAATCTTCTCCTTGTTTTTCTCCTCTGACGAACAGCAACCTCCGGCGAACAAAACCGTTTCTGTGAACAGTACGTCGGTGAACAGTGACATCGATGAATAGTGTTTCTGAAAACCCTAGTTTCAAAAAATACTCAAAGAACACGATCCTTTTCTTCGTTCTCCCACCATGTCAACTATATCGCAAACGAGTCCAGCTATCTCTGAAGTCGGATCTCCAACCATTGCCGCTTATATCAAATCTGTTAGTATTGGTTCTCTTATGTCATCCTCTAACAAAGCACCGCATCTTCCTTATTCTACCAAAATCGTTCTTCTGGACAGAACTAATTACCTCCTCTGGGAATCTCAAATTGTTCCCATTCTGAAGTCCCAACGTCTTTACAAATATCTTGAAGATAGCTATGAGATACCATCAAAAGATCTTACTTTTCGATTCGATCATGAAGAAAAATCCGCAAACCCTGCTTATGAAAAATGGGAAGTTATTGATCAAACCATCATCTCTTGGATAAATTTCTCTCTTACAGATCCCTTAAAAGATGAATGCGTTCGTCGTGGAAATTCTCGTGCAATATGGAAATATCTTCGGAGCACTTATGCAACTATTAATCCAGCTCGTATTATTCAACTCAAAGCTAATCTCTCGACAATCCAAAAGGGTAACTTATCTATCTCTGAATATATCTTGAAGATTAAAGAAATCTCAACCCTTAGGGGTTTGTTGATCCTCTACGTGGCTTCCACTGTAATCATGTCTGTCTCACCTCGCAATGCACAAAATAATGTCTCTTTATGGCCTCATCCTAACAACTCGGTAACTCTTCTGGTGGATTCTCTCGTGGTCGTGGCTCCTACAATAATTCGCCTGGACGAGCTTGGTATCATCGTTTTGCCTCTCACAACTTTCTCATGCTATAATGGCTTTGGACGAGGGACCAATGGATTTTCAACCTCATCTACAACGAGACCATGGTCGTGGGAATCACTCAATGTTTATCAAGAAATCGTCTCGCACAGGTATTATTATACTCTTGTTATATGTTGATGATATCATTGTGATATCACTCTTGCCTCTTCTGCATCAAAGTTACCTTTGAAAAATAGTGACACTATAGGTATTCAATCCCTATTGCCAACTCTTCAAAATAATATTTTCCTTTCTCTTAAGCACAATAAGTTTTTATCTTTAGATTCTCCTTCATCTTCTATTCCGTCTGTATTTGCGATGGTTCCATTATTCATTCGATTTATGCGATATGGGAGATTTATATTATTTTTTATTTCTTGGCTTGGATCCGCTTCCCTAATCATGTCTGTCTCCCTTCATCTCTTTATGGTATTGATATAACTTCAAAATCCGATCACTCACACGTATGGATCTCTTAAATGAAAGTTGATCTCATAGGTATTCATTCCAAACTCTTCAAACCGTTTCTACTCCGATATGGGAGATTTATATTATCTCCACGCTCTTAGTTACAACTCAAAACCGATGATGATTCTTTTTTCCAAACCAGTTTCTACTCCTGTGCAACCTCGATGATGATTCTTTTTTTTCTGATGCAACCCTGTATCGCAGTTTGGTTATGGGCTTATAATATCTTAACATGACACGGCCTGATATTACATACGCTATCAATCAAGTTAGTCAGTTCATGCATCGACCCACCAAAACTCATTTCATGGTTGTTAAACGCATTCTCAGGTATCTCAAGGGCACCTTAGGTCATGGTATTTGCTTCTGGCGTGACTCTCCTTTGCAGATTACAGCTTACTAGGATGCAAACTGGGGAGGTGATCCCTATACCTCTCGATCAACCTCAGGTCATTGTATATTCTTGGGAAACAATCTTCTCTCCTGGCGTTCCAAAAAGAAACCTATTGTTTCCACCAGCAGTACTGAAGCTGAGTATCGTGCCCTGTCTTCTACATCATCTGAACTCATTTGGATTGGATATCTATTAAATGATCTAGGTATTTCCTTGCCGCAGTCTACTACGCTCTATTATGACAATATAAGTGCTACTTACTTGGCTATGAATCCAATTCAACATTATCGTTCCAAACATATTCAGATTCACTATCATTTTGTTCGAGAACGAATTGCATCTGGTCTTCTCCACCTATGGTATATTTCAACTGAGCATCAACTAGTAGACTTGTTTACGAAGGGTTTGTCCTCATCCAGGTTTCTTTATCTGTGTAACAAGCTTTTGCGTTGCTTACCATCGCGTACATCTTGAGGGGGGTGTAGACTGTATATGTATGTCCAATCCGTCTGTATGTCCAGGTCCATGTAGCTAGAGTCCATTATGTCTTGTACTCCTAAACCTAATAGGGTTTACAACATTATTTCATATACAACACTATAAATATATGCCTCATAAACCTAATAGGGTTAAGAGAGCTTTCATAATCGTTCAAAAACTGTGACTGAAATGTGCATTTCTTCCAAAAGTGTGACCGATTTGAAAATTCTTCCAAAAGTGTGACTGACTTTACCTAGTACCCAAAGTAACCTTTATAGCCCGAAATTTACATATGGATAGCTTGATGTCCACATAATCATAGATGATGTCCACACATTATAGCTGATGTCCACATATTTATAGCCTGATGTCCACATATTTTACGAATAGTGTCCGATGTCTAGACTTCGAAACATGGATGTCCACATATGATTACGCCTAGATTCCGGATGTCTACATATAATATCTACACATCAGTAAAAAAATGGTGGGGTATCAGTGTGTCTATATGTACACATCCATGAAGGGGTGTCTACACATTGTTACCCGATGTGTACACATATGTTGTCGATATGTACACATCTAAGGACAAAATCCAGTATTTCCGTAAAAGACAGGGCATATATGTCGGTTGACCGGTCATGGTCATACTTTTAGAAGAATTTTCAAATTGGTCACACTTTTAGAAGAAGTGCACATTTCAGTCATAGTTTTAGGTAAATACCCGTTATTTAATGTTTTTTTAGACGGAGTGACTGAGCCCGACGTAGATGATGAGTGGGGTGTAAGAATGTTAACCCTAAACATGTATGGTATAACCTGAAAGCCTTGACTAAATATTAGGTTTGCTGCATATAAAACCCGGCCGATATCTTGCTTATGTTAGTAACCTGAACAACTCCGAGTTGAGAATCTATCGTATGTAATACATATGTTTTTTCATTAAAAAAAAGTAATATATATATATATATATATGTTCATCAGTTGATATGTAACTTTGTGCTAACATTCTAATATAACCAACACAGAAGATAATTGTTGGAATATTAGACTCGCAGAGTCCTCCAAGTATAAGCAGTATAACTCTGTCGATGAAAGAAATATTAGTTCAATATGCAAAAATAATAATTATTGAACATAAACAAAGTCATTTTAAGACAATTCAGAAATAAGAAGCGGAAGCAAATTGAGCGGATCCCCCACTCTGATATCATAATATATTATGGGCATCATAGAGACGGATCATCGATTAGGCAAAACAAATCAAAGATGAATTTAGAAAACAAAGATTAGGTGGTTCGGCACTAACGCCTACATCCACTATGAAACCCCGTAGGGTGAATTGGATTGATTTCCAGGCTTACTGGGATAGTTTTTGTTACATTAGAACACTCTTATTTATTGAGTTTGATATGATAAGAAGCATATCTAGATAAAAACTGAGATTACACAATATCTTGGAATCTTTCTCTTCACTTATCTTGATTAAGTCCACCGTTGTTAGTTTGGTAGCTGATTTTATCCTCTCCTTGCAGGGACGGTATTAGGGGGTGGCTTACCCAGGCTGCAGTCCCCCAAAATACGAGAAACTCCTTTTTAGCCAGCCTATTCGTAAGAAAAAAATGAAAAAGCCATGGTCAAAATTATAGTTAGCCCAAAATAAACTCTCTATCTATACAAAAGTGAGAAACCACACGCCACGTATCCCACTAATAACTCTCTATCTATATAAACATAAAAGAAAACTAGTCTTCTGGTGACTTCCTCCAACCTTTTTATCTTCTCATCTTGTGGTTCTTTTTAGTTTTTAGTTAAAACTTGGATCTAAAGCACAAGTGACGGAGGTGAGGCTCAAAAGATTCATATAACTATATATTAGCACAGGGTAAAACTTTTTATTATCCCATTAGTATGACATATTCATGACTTCTTCCGAATTTAATTGTTACATTGTTGCGTTTTTTACTTCTTTTAAACTTTTGTGTCCTCTTCTATTTCGGTTAGTGCTTAGAAATTAAATTCAATTGTGAAATTTACTCCCACTCCATCACAATTTGATCTATCTAGCCCATATTGTTTCCAAATATTCACTAAAACTTGGTCCATGCGTACGTAAACTAAAAATTAACCCAAATATCAAAATCTATTACATAATATTTTCCCCCTTTTCTTTTCTTTTAATAAACAATGACAAAAATTTGACATTTAAATGTTCAGATGTATCGTTTTTTAATTTCATGAACTGATTTGAGAACCATACAAAGATATAGAAGTAACATTTTAAAAATTCAAAAATTCGGGCGGCCTTCGGCCGTATTTCAGATAATAATATTTATTTTATTATATATGTTGTCTTCGCAATTTAATATTATCACTGAGCTGAACTTTACTATATAGAAAATGATAAGCAGCATGCAGTGCTTTTATCACTGTATTTAAATTTGAGGCATTTAGATTGTTATAATCTGGGTGTACGAAGAAAAAGAATTTAGCCCACCTAGACACAAATTCCTGGTTCCGTCGCTGTCTCCTTGAGTACGTGGTTTGGCTGCCAGTTGCCTCGGTCCATCACTTCACTTTAACCTCGGCTACTTGTGTGCGATACAGTCTAATATTTCAACAATAATGGTGGATTTGGGTTCCCGGCTGAGTTAAACAGCAGAAAAAATAATATGTTTCCGAATGATGGATTTAAATATGGGCCAGCGTTCTAATTTATGCAGAATCAAATCAAACTCAGTCACCAATAAACCAATGGGATATATTAGGAACGGTGAAATACGTAGCTACAGAGAATAGATATCTATTTCTAGGAGGAAATGCTGCAGTCGAGCTTGTTTCAGGGAAATCAAGCGGGATACAAACAACAGTTCCACTGAAAAAAAGGTTCCAAGTATGACATGGAAATTTTCATTGGTCATTCTAATGGATTATGCCCCGAACAATTTGAAGTGCGTATTGAAGAAGGATCAACACATAAGTTTACGAGCTTAACAACTCCAAAATCAACTTTGTTTTGTTTTTCTTCGACCAAATGCTCAAACTAATAGTATAGACATAGACCAAAGTTGATACAACTCACATGAGCTTAGCTTCAACAAAAGCATTAAGTTTCATCATCATACCGAAGCAAATGACCGGATATACTGGTAAGCATGAATGACTTTACGATGCAAAAACCCTTGAACAACGAGTAATTTAGGTTCTGTCTCATAAATTTCATTAATGCTCTCCAAATCTCCAAGATCAAAAGAAAGAACTTTATCCCGTATTTGTAAAACCAACTTCGGCGAATCATATTCATCTTCTGCTTCTTCGCCATCGATAAGTAACACTTTGACATCGTTCTTTAAGAAATTACACCCAATCTTCTTCAAACATAAAACTCTTAATCTTCGGATATCGATACTGTAAACTGCACGCCATCCAGTACTGCAACGCCGCTCGTAGATAAGGATGGTCGGCTCTAAGTAAACCTGATGTTCACAAAGCTCAACATAATACAAATGACCATTGCACTCACCGAAGTACAAACTAGTCTTACTTGATTTCGGAAGTGAACAGCCTGGCATCGGTTCTTCGCCAAATATTTCTTTCTCCACATTGAAATAAACCAAAGAGTTACCTACATTGTGCCAACTCAAAAATCCATTCCAAAAGACACCAGCACCACATATGTTAGGCAAAGAATGTGAATGTTTAATGACTTTCCATGAACATGTTTCCGAAGAGTAGATTTGTATGTCATAATCGTCTTTCGCATTCTTCAACATGCAAATAACTTTGTAATGAGGTGATCTAATCGGATTAAAAGCTAAAGTAACACTGAAATACGGTCTATAGACGTATTTTTGATCGTCAAATTGAGGTAAGGTAGTGTACTGGTCGGTGGTTGGATTATATATGTAATAGTTTCGAGCGCTCGAGTTGAATAATGAGCGGAAGGTACTGCACAACAAAAGACCATTACAAGATTGTTCTATTTGTATACCTCCATTATCATAAGTAAAACTCAAGGTTGTAGAGGACATAATTTTCTCCCTAACGTTTGAATCAATGGAGATAAAGTCAAATTTCCAGGTATGATCCCTGCTGAATAGATCAAGCCGTGTGTGCAAGAACAGTCCGTTGATAGAACGGTGACTGTATTTACGACTACGACGTTTTTCAATGAAGTATTTACCTGAAATTAGAGCGCACCATTGTTTCGATACACATCTGAATCTAAGAAGTGATTTCTTAGGAAGACAAACAAGAAGTTGTGTTAAGATATCATCGTTGCTGGCGATAATTGACGATGATGTTGATGAAGGTGGTGATAACATGATGATTTGTTCTAATTAAATCGGGAGCTCTAAGAAACCCTAACTAACACATAAATAGTCAATTATCTGGACCTTTTCAGGTTCCTACTAGAAATCTATTTGTGTTCCTTCTAGGAATCTTTACCGGCTCTGTTTCGAAAGATATTTTGGGTCAAAAGGGGTTTAATGCTAGTACAAAAATAATGTAATTTAAAAAAAAAAAAAATTGGTTCATGGGACAACCTCCACCGTCATTATTATTTAGTTTCGCCCCGGCATGAATCATCACCATGCTATATTATTTTTTTTTATAAATTATCATCGGATTCGGATGTCCTTAGGAGGAATAAATCCATGGCAGGTCCGCGAATATATACCTTACTAGGTATCACCCCGGCCTACGGCCGGGATCAACCTCTTGATATTTTTTTTTTGGTCGGCAAGACAGTGTAAAAATATAATTAATTTTTTTAAATAAATACTATGATAAGATGATTTTCTATTTACTTTCCCTTTGTATTTCTAGCATTGTTTTTCCTAGCATTTTTAGGGGCGACACCAAAAGAATTAGGGGCGACTTAATCGGTAGATAACTTTACAAACGGTAGATAACTTCCTGGGTATTTTTTTAATGGCCAAACTACCCTTTACAATCGGTAGATAAATTTACAATCGGGAGGTTAATACACAATCGGGAGTCAATTTAGTTTATATAACTTCCGGATATAAAGTATTCCCAAAATAAAATCCTCTATCTTTTGAATTTTGATTATTCTATAATCGGTAGTAAATAAAGTTATCTTGACTCCCGATTAAAGTAGACCTTTGGCTAAAATGCTATCTTAATCGGTAGTGAATTTAGGTTATTTAACTCCCGAATATAGAGTAGGCCCAAAATGAGATTTTGCAAAAACTCTATATTTTTTGAATTTTGGTTGAGCATATAATCGGTAGTAAATGAAGGTACCCTGACTTCCGATTATACAGTGGACCTCTTTACCGAAATCCTAGCATAATCGGTAGTCAAGATAGTTCATATAACTACCGAATATAGAGTTGTCCCAAAATGAGATTTTGCAAAAATCCTCTATTTTTCTAATTTGGTTGCGCGTATAATCGGCAGTCAAAATAGTTCATATAACTACCGAATATAGAGTTTCTCCGAAAATGAAATTTTGCAGTCGGTAAATAGAGAAAAAAACTAAACTACCGATTATAAAGGGACATATAAATATTTTCAACCTATTTTGTATTTTTGTGTCGCCCCTAATTGTTTAGAAGTCGCTCCTAAAAATGCAAGATTGTTTTTTACTTCTTTTTCTATTCCATTTTTTAAAATATTAGGAATTCAAGTTTATACACAAAGAATATGCGTTGCTGTAGCAATTAATGATAGGGGTATGTATGAATTGGAAATCTCGTCATTTGGAGAAAACAGTAGTATCTCATTCTTTCTCCACCCTCCTACTCTCTTTCTTCCTCCTACTCTTTTCTGCTGTGCTGAATCTCTTTCCCAAATTGTTGTCATCAGAACCATCTCTACACATATACACAATGATGAGCTCAATTTTTGGTTATAATCATCTTTCTCAATTTATTTATTTTTTTTGTCAAATTTCCCCCAAATTGCAAACCCTAACATTTTCGTCATACGCCAAATTAGTAATTTCTCCTCTTAAATTCGTCACAAAAACTCCAGTAAATTAGGCTTTAGACAAGCCTAATTTCCATTTAGCTAAGCGACTATCCGAAGATCTCTTTCTTATGTTCTCAATCTCCTCTTTCTTTTTCCTGATTTGATGGTAACGATTAACTACACTTATTGCAGGTAAGGAAAGTTGAGATCTTTAGAATAGTTAGTTATGTTTTCTCTCCTCTGTAGTATTTTTTAAAACTTTTAACAATATTCAATTTCGGCATTGAATTGCTTAACGTGACTTCATTTTTGCTAACTGTAGGCATTTTCTGTCATTTCTATGTCTCTCAAATTAAATTTATCATGCGTGCTGGTGAAATTTACTGCTGAATTTATGGCATTTCTGCAAAAGGTGTAATCCTACAATCATCTATTCTTCCAAGAAAAACGGCTGGAAGAGATTCAAACATTTATACCTGAGATCATCAAAGTCATTTCGTCAGCGGTCAAGGTAATGAAAGGCATTGAAATGTGAATCCTAACTTATTGTGCAACAATAAATTGTTGTAATATTAGTATATTACTACTGTATTAGTAAAAAAAAGATTACTGAATGATTTAACATCTGACTAATAACTACAGGTTTTGATAAAGGAAGGTGTTGTAACGTTCATGGTCCTAGAAACTTACCAATTGGGTGGGTGACACTCTATTTAACTGAATTTAGGAGTCCTGAAATAGTCGATTAGGATAGGAGTGGTTGTGTGAACTGGTTAAATGAGTTCCCCATGTATTACAACAAATTGCTTCAGAAAGAGTTGGCTATTTTGAGAGAAATGCACCCGCATACCTGCATCATTTACGCTGATTCCTACAGTTCTGTCATGCAGATTTACCAATCTCCCAAACCATTTGGTATGTCTTATTTTTCTTCCATTGATATTAATTTAAACTATCAGGCTTTAGATCGTTTTATAATTGCTTCATGTTTTCTTGATTGTGTTGATCCACAAATGCCAACTGACAAAGTTGAAAATGTCGATTATAAGTGAAAATTTATACCAACATTTTACTCCCCATTAGCTAAAGGATTTTCTGGTATCCTTGTATACCTAGAATTTTTTTCAAGTGCATCCTATGGTTATGAAAACGATTTTTGTGCAGCATTTGGAAGTGGGATTCTTAAATATGTGGTAGAGATGCAGGTCCATACAACTACGACTAATCTGCTCAAGTCATACTTAGTAGGTGTTTGGGTTTGCTATTCGGGTTCATTAGTGGTAATTCCTTTATCATTCTTTGTCTCTATTCTTGCCTTTCTTACGATGTATGCTAGCTCCAAATCATTGACATAGTCATTTTTTGGAATGATGTGACACTTTTGAAATTGAATGATGCATCATTCGACATGAATTTGAATATGCACGTTCTCCATATAGCATTGGATATTAGACATTTTCAGTTGCACCTGAGTTTCTTGTAATCAGAATTTATTTTAGTAATGGCTGGAAAAGATAAGAACTATATTTCATACTTGTATGTTTATTCCCGAAAGCTTCATCAGTTCTGTTATCTCCATATCCTTGACTATCTTTTCTGGTACTCCCCTATAGCCACAATAAGGGTAGTTTCACTTGAATCCCATGCCATCATTTCAAGCTTGTACCTGTAAAAAATTACATTCTTGTGCTAAAAATTTGATTGCCTCTTATTCGTAGTTCCTGAGAATCCAGACAACATTATCGGATAAAAGGAGGGACTGTTGCCATTGAACACAAATTTGAAATAAAAGAAGTATGCCTAATTTATACTGATACGGTCTTAATTATAAATTCTCTCTTGTTGCTTATTTCGAAAGTTAAGCTTCGGTAAAGTTCTATTCCACCAATTGGTAAAATTTTGTTTTTTGTGTCTTTAGTTAAAACTAATGATAGTACTGAATTTTGAAGAAAAATTAGAAAATGATTATAATATAAACTAAGATAGTGTCACTTAATTACAGTAGAACTTATGGATATAAAATGTTAGTTGTTTCAAGTTTGTCATTATCCTATCCTGCAATACCGTTATTCGATTTGCAGTAGTGCATCTTGGCAAAGCAATATATAGTTGGTCATGGCCGAACGCAGAATTTCGCATATCTATCTCTACTTACTTTTCAATCTGGCTTTATGAATTTCTTTGCATAATTGTTTCTTGATTTAAATCGCATAGTGCCAAACATGCTGCCTATAAATTCTATACATGAATTTGCTTCAACTAAAAAGTTGTTCATTTTTACAGAAAATTAGATGTTCTTATGATTTAGAATAGTACCATTGTTGGCTCCTGTTTTGAATTTTTTGGATTCTGCTTCAACTCTATGCGGCGATGTTGTTGTTGAGCCAATAGGATCCTTGCCCGTCAATTTGACTAAGTGAGTTATTGAACATTTGAAAGTATACGTTGGATAAAGTAATTTGAAATACACTTTAGTTGTGTTTCTCTTTTAAGTCTTTATCCTTTTTGTCTCTTCTTGACCCGCTTGTTGTGCCAAGGATGGTGCCTATTAAAACAATTACCACAACAAACTTAATGATTTTCTGAATCTATTGTTAGCAGATTAATGTAACTTCGAATTGATAAGCAGAACTTACCTTGGTGTAACCTCTTTTGTCCACTCTCTTAGAAGTGGGGATTGATTAGGCTCCATATTACTCTGCTACCCAGAATATAGTAATAGTGCTTTATATTATAACTATGCATGGTTAAAAGAAAATTTAACCTGCAAATATATTTTCCTACTTAATTTTTCTTGCTTTCCCTTTCTCGCGGTGCTTCTTATGCCAAGAATATATCCTACTTCTCGATGTATCCTTGCATATTTTTTAGTCTTGATATACGCCACATAAATTAAGTTTAATATATGGTTTTGAGCGAGCAGGTGTCGTTTGCTGTAGAATTGGCCTACATCAAATCTGTTAAATAGAAAGACAATTGTCTTTTGTTGTAGAATTGGCCTACATCAAATATGTTAAAGAGAAAGACAATTATTCGAGGTACTTCATACTTATGTAAAATCTGTTACTATTTCTTTAGACAATTATTTAATAAATGTATTTCATTATTTTATGCATCAATGTAGTTGTCTTTAGAATAAACCCTAACGATTATACCAGATACTACGACAATAAATTATAATAGAACTTCTGGAAATACAATGTTAGTTGTTTCAAGTTCTTGAGTCTTGTCTTCGAGAAGTACTGTTATTTTATTGGCAGTAGTGCATCTCGATAAAGCCACGTAAAGCTGGCCGTGACTGAACAATGGAGTTTTTAAGTAGATCCCAACATACTTTACAGACAGCCCTTGTGACTTATTAATTGTCATTGCATAGGCTACCCTAACTGGAAACTGACGTCTTGACATGTTTATATTCAATTATGAAACCGATAGTTGAAATGATATCCTTGGTAATAATACCGTCTCTCCTGCTTTGTGACCTGTTAGAATTTTAGCCTGAAGTACATGTTTACCGCATTTAGTAACCAATAATATGGTACCATTGCAAAGACCCTCAGATGGAGACATATTTCTCATCAGGATAATTGGACATCCGATTTTAAGATTTAGCCTGAATAAGGGCTTTCCCGGTGGATTTAAATTCAGTAAAAATTCGCTGCTATAATTTAGGATTATGCCACTTTCGTCGGGATTCAATCTGTCTGTGGCTAAAAAAGTGAACATCTCTCCATCCAAAATATTCAATGCTTCCATGTTAATATCGTTAACATCATCATTACGTGCTGATAAAATGATTCTCTCGGTTAATTCTTCAGGTGATACTTGATTAGATGTCCCTAAAGAGGGATACAGTTTAGGTATCAACTATTTCATGTCTTTGCATTTGTGTACTGATGAAGGGAGTTGTACTTTTTCTTCTGCTTTTGATCCGACCTATCATAAATTGGTATTGAATATTAGTTAAATATTGTTTTTAATACTTTTTTTTAATTATTTTTAAAAATGCAGTGTGAAAAATATTACCTCAAGTAAGAATTCGGCGAAACCTATGTTTTTTGGATCGCACTGATCAAAGCGCATATTCTTTGTAAGCGTAAGAACTATTATATCATTCCAGAGTACGGAGCTTCTAACGCATGCTCCTACGACATCTGCACGGCCTCCATTTGGTATAACTGGTAAAGTTTGGTGGAAGTCTCCACCCATAACAATGGTAACACTGACAAACCGTAATTCATTTTCACATACATCTTGCATTAGTTTATTAACTTATTCTATACAATATCTGTAATGCATTGGCATTTCATCCCATATAATCAGTTTGACTTCTCTAAGAAATGCAGCTTCTTTGCTTTGTTTGCGAACTGAACATACGTTGGTTTCGTTTATCTCTATTGGGATATTGAATGTTGAATGTGCTGTTCTACCCCCAACCAAAAGTAATGAAGCAATACCTTATAATAAAGTAATCATAAAGATCATTAGTTATAGAAATTTACAATTAACAGAAACATACATGGTGTAGAAACTAAAAGCAATTAGCAGTTAAGTAGTAATTTAACGATTTGAATTTCAGTCAACCAAATAAACAATAACATCTGTAAGGACAAAATGAAGACTGTATGGAGTTATTTTGTTTATCCAGCATATATTGTGACCTATGTAAATGCTTATATGATTGTAACATCCATGAGAATTATATATCTTCCTCACTTCTAATGTTTTTTTCTTTCTTTTTTCTCTTAAGCAACTTAAATTATCTGATCATTAATAAATAATTTGAAGGAACCATTAAAACAAAACATCCATGCAAAAATGGAGGAAATGTTGAAAGGATAAGAGAAGCAACATATACTAAAAATGATAAACTATAGTGTGTAACATTTGGTGAAGTGCCACAACATTCTTGTTTAGTAAAATTGCATCACTTTTCAGTGCACAATGTTTACTGGAATGCTAATGTACGACATGTAAGTACTAACAATCTTTTAAATATTGGTCATCATCAGGTAATCATCTTATTTAAAAGTAAATTGCATGTTTTAAAGAATTGGAGTAATACCTGATGATGCAACAGTAAGAACTATGTCGCCATTGAATCGGCAGCTTGCATCTACCGTATTATATACGAAAGTTTTTCCCGTACCTGTGCTTCCATTTATAAAAAAGGTACGACCATCCCTTTGTTGTACATACTCTGTTATTTTATTGTATGCTGATAACTGTTCTGAATTCAAGCTTGCAATATTTCTTCGGAGTTCTGGTTGCTGGATTGCAAATTGAAGTTGTCTATGCTCACATATCAACCTGTTGCCAACTATCCTACCCCAATTTTCTTTGGGCCGTGGTATGTTAGAAAAATGTTTTATTTTTTTTCCGCCTTCACGCAGCAATCTATCCAAGAGGTACAATCCATAATCCTATGCATGTTCATCCGTTGGATTTTGAATGCCAAACATTATTCGCAATCTATGAGGGAGATCGTCGCATATTTTCTGTCCAAATTTTGCCCACAAAATTTCTGGTTCTGTTGGGTTGCAATCAGATAAGACGATTTTGTATAGTTTCCGAAGTTAACTTCCTATTTGGATATCGGCGGCCTCTTCAAGAAGCGCTAGCCATTCTCCATCATGTTCTAGTAACCCAAGTTCTATGCATGCTTTCTTGAATGTAGCGCATAGTTCACCATTCACTGTTTTTAGACTATCAAATGAATCTTCACCTGCAACAACGGTCAACAACAATCTCAAATAGTACAATTCTCCCGCATTGGGAGAAAAAAAATACATTCTAGCAATCGCAAAACCCCGTTGCCTGGTTTTCCACTTTTTTTTCACTCCATACAAAGTGTTGTGGAAATTCTTGATATGTGTATGCGGGCGCCGTTGGATTTTCAGTATAATATTCAAAATAAGCCATCAAGGTTGACTTATAGTTCTCAGCTTTATCTGTAACCCCTTTTATTGTTCCTTATGATTCGTAGATAATTCTTTGTTTTCCTGGAAAATGTATCGCCAATCTGACAACATTTGGTTCTTCCTTGTGCATTGAATGATCGAATAAACGCCAAGCACCTTCCGGCGGTCCAATATACCTTTCATCAATGTACATTTGTACCTCATCTTTTGCTCCAACAACAACTGTAGTTTTATCATATCCTTTGTAGATGTACTTGTTTATTTATTTAACTGCTCTTACTCCAGCGCATACTTCCATGTTTATATGACAATTGAACATTCTTGATAAGTGTGGGTTGTAAGGTACAACGTCAGTGTTGTATGCCTTACGTCCATTATGGATGATAACTTCTCTTCCATCATCTCTCTGACGATAGACTGGGTACCCGCCACTATCTAAACACGTAGTATCGTTGTATTTCTTATGGTAATTCTTTGTACATTTTCCCTTTCTCATGAAAGGAGACTCTGGATTCCTTTCACTGCATGGTCCGTGAACCATGCACTTTCTGACAGTATCAAAACGAATAGGATCTTCATTCTCATCTGGAAATTCCGCTAATACATATTAATTAACCTGTTCAACAATACGGATTTTCTCTGATTTTTCTAAAAATATCAGTAGATGCATATGTGGTAGCCCCCGTTTCTGGAATTCTATAGTGTTGACATGAGCCACAACTTTTCCAAACCAATCTTTTTTGGTTATCTCTTACATAAACGCTTTCCTTTTTAATTCAAACACCCGTGCCACTATATCAGGACGATCATAGGCATGTTGCTGCTCTTGAAGTGCATCCTGAATTTCCGGCCATTTCGGATTTGTAGTCGTTGTCAAAAAAATATCAGGATGATTATTAAAACGTGTGATTGCCATCGAATCTTGGTAAATTTCGTACATGTGCCTTGGACTTCCAATATGTGATGACGGTAAAACGCATGGTGTACCTCCTTTATTAGGCATTAACCAGTCTTCTTTCATTTTTATTATGGAGCCATAGTGATCCGCGCGTAACTTTCCTTGGTGAAATATGACATAATCCAAACGATTTTGTTCTGTCGAGCCCAAGCATCCACTAAGAATTCCTGGAATAGTTTTCCACCTCTTAGGATTGTTGAATATTCAGATCTTCGCTGGAAGAGCCAGTAACTGAAGGTACTGTATATGAGATATTCTTGTGTGTGTATATTTTTTTTCACCCACATCCCATTGTGCAAGCTCAATGCTCCAACCTAACTCTCCGTAGGGGAAAAACAAAACATAATGTAAAGGTAGGTAAGTAGGATGTCATTCATCGATTCTTGTTAAGACGTTTCCATATTTGAGGTGCAATAGAATATCTCGAGTTGTTGTCACATCTCCTAGATTTTCAGGAACGATAACAGATACTTCTTCTACCGTTGGCAAATTATAACGACGCTGATCTGAGTTTTCATTGAAATGCAGAGACACTTTAACTGTTTTGTCAGATGAAGCATGTCTATCTTTCAAGATATCATGTGCCTGACGATACAAAGGAATGAATCTGTTGTGTTTCAGTAGAGTATCTTGGATTATACCTAGTATTTATCTATCTAGATCCTTATTTCTATTTTCACGTATAGATAATCCATGAGCTGGGTCATACAATATTAGTTGAGAGTAAATAGCATCGCCTATTTCTTTTGGCATCAGAGATCCGCTGTAATGTCCCAATTCACCGTGTATTGAGAAGCAGGGTGGACCGCTCCCCTTGGCTGACCTTGTGTCATATTTGCATCCAAGACTTGTAAATGCATTAACAACATTGTAGTTTCGGATACGTTGTCGAAACCGTCTTGAACGATAGTTATTTCCTTCTAACAATTCCATTAGTTCCGGAGGAGGTTCACGTAGTGGTGGTAATTGAATTTTTCCTTTGTGATAGCATGTCCCGAATTCAGGATTCTTAAACAATGAATCAGATAATTTCTCATGAATCCAATGCAATGCACCAAAAAATGGACATGGAACGTCCATTTTTCCTAGATAATTTCTTCCATCCTCATTAACGGTTGAACGTTCCTTCCTTCCGACTTTATGCTTATTTCCAACGTTTATACGTACATCACTGAATTATGTCGGTAAATCGTTGTTTCCATCGTCAAGACTATCATCTGAAGAATAATAATGATCAGTGTACTCATCGGATGATACATCTGGAACTAGTACAGACCTGTTGAAAAATAAATGTCAAAACATGTCATTAGATAAATAATTTTAAATTTTTAGAAAATTACCCATCATTATATGGATAATATATGACTAAACACATCATTAGGTGAACATCCAGATAGAATTCGTATGAAATTCGCATTTCGTGAATCTAATGAAATTACATTTCGTTTTCAGTTGTGGAGAATTGTGCATTGGTTGGACCTATGAGAATGTTGCTCTCCACTTCTAGTGAATTCATCTGCAATAAAAGAAAGGTAACATTATAAAACCATTTGATATTTTTGTTTTTTATGGCGTGCAAAAATAATTTCCGAATAGATTACCAAAAATTCACTTGCCTGATCGCCGCACGCGGCTTCAATGTCAGGAATTGTTGACTCTACACATTGCACGGGAGGTTGAACAATTTTTCTTTTTTTGGGGTGATGACTAATCTGTGTGATTACAACCGATATTAATTCTAAGGTATCATAGATTAGTCATTTGAAGATAAATGTTTGCATATATTCTGACCTGTAATTGTATTGCCGTCTTTCCTTCTCTTTTTGTTGTTTGCTTTTGAGTTTGCATTGAATGTTCTTCTCTTCGATCACCATGATCACTTTCTGAAGCCTTTCTTTGTCTATGTACTTGTTCAATTTCCATTCATACACCTTGGTTCAGTATAAGTCCTTGTTGACAGTTTTTTCTCTCTCTCTTTGCCAACGCGTTTTTTGTCCCAAGGATCTTGCTTGTATAAGCGTAAACTTAGTTGTTGTTCGATCTCAGTTTTTTTATTACATAATCCGAATACAAATTAACTTTACCGATGATGATGGTGGTGATGGCTCCTTTTTTGGCCGTTTCTCTGATTCTCTGATTCGACGTCGGCATTAGGATAGTTGCATCATTTCCTGTCATTTAAGAAAATGAGTGATCTAGAACTTAACAGTGATTGTGTTAGGATAGGTGGGATAAATTGTTTTGAAGTAAAATTATTGAAAAAATACTTTAGATCTCTATGCAACAAATTGACCACTGTCTGATACGATTTGTTTAGGATGTCTATCATGTATTTCTTCTTTATCTCTATCGTGACAATCTGTTTGTTGATCATCTCCTTGTCGACGTGCTTGCTGTGCGCACAATGCATCCTGGTATTTGAAATTAGAAATTAGAAATGCTTATGGACTACCCAAAATATAATAATAATAGAGCCTGATATTTCTAATATCATGTTTACATGATATTAGAAATGCTTATGGAGTTTAATAAGTAAAGACATATACAGCTGCATGTTTATATTCAAATGCTTATATTGTTTCAAAAAATAAATAAATTCAAATGCTTATAAACTACATAAATATCAAAGATGTGTTTTCTTGCCTGTGACTGCATTGAATGTTCTTCTAGTGGGTCACCTTGCTCATTGCCAGAAAAATTATCCTGTGGATGTACATGTTCATATTCTAGCTGCACACATCTTTTGACTGTTGCTCCTTCTTGATTTTTCTTTTTTTGTTTCTCTTTTTTCCAACATGCTATTTGTCCCAACGATCTTGCCTGTGAATTATAATTGTTCTAAATCAATGTTTCATTTTGCGATTGAACTTTTCAACTAAGCAAAAAAAAAAAATTCGTATATAAATATGAATCGATTCTTTTGATGAATATAATGTTACCTTTGATACCTCCTTCTTATGAGATAGTTGAATCTGTGTTTGCATCATTGGATATTCTTCTGTTCGATCATGCTACTCACTGGCAGAAGCATTATCTCGTTGATGTATGTTGTTAAATTCTACTTGCACACCTCGGTTATGTACGGCTCCTTGTTGAATTTTTTTTTGTCTTTCTTTTTCCCAACGGGCCTTTTGTCCCAAGGATCTTGCCTGTAAATTATAAATTCAAAGTTAGTTTTTGTTCTAAATCAAAACAATTCTTCTTATACTATTACTGCAATTTTGACGAAAGAAATCCAATTTTCAATATTTATATATGCATTTGTACCTCTGATGATTATAATCTTACCTTTGATATTTCTTTTTTTACAGGTTTTCCTTTGCTTGGTTGAATGTCCGATGGTGATGAATTCGAAGGTGTTCTGAAATATAATATTTATTTAGGGTTAATATAATAGTTAATATGTTAATTGGTATACCAGATATGAAATACAAAAATTATACAAAATTAGTTTAAATTATGTTAATCGGTATAGATATGAAATATACAAAAATTATACAGAATTAGTTTACCTCATATTGATTAGACAAAAATTATTGATTAAAGAATAATCGATGATGGAGATCAAGTTTTGTAGTGAAAATCTGCATCATCAATATTATAAATACATCTTGTTGATGCCAAAAGTAGGAAACATAGTCATATTCTATAAATACATCCTTTTAATGTAGTATTATTAGCTAACATAGTTTTATGAAGATTAGGAAATACAGTTATATCAAGAAATTTGCGACTCGTATGGAAACTGTTGCTATCACGACCAGATGATGCATTAAATCAACGGTCACCTTTGACTCAAAGTCAAATCCCCAACATTCAATCGAGTCCGTAGGATGACCTTAATCAATGGTCCTAATTGACCCATAGATAGACACCCTTCTTCCTTATAATATAGATTACAGTTTATGAAACGGGCGATGTGGGACAAATATACATGCATTTTTTTGGATATCATAGAAAGTTAGTCCGACTTTCCTGAAATTTGAAAGAGGACTTGATAGTTCTGGCTATCTTCAACCAAGGAGTGTAAGGATCTTCCAAATCACAACACCTATTACTGAAAGTGGTGTAGATTTGAAGAATCTTGGTTCTCTACTGAATAACGTAGAGACGACATATATTTATATCAATCAATGTTACAGAGATTTCTAAACTTAAACAAACTTGTACACAAAGACATACTAGACTTAGCAAAACATAATTAAGGAAATACTTGAACTTGAAGTTACAGCTAACTAACGTGCGAGCATTGGCATGCTCATCACGTATCCTTAACACGCCCCCGCAAGTTGAGTGCTCTAACGGTCAACTTGAAACGTAAATCAGCATGACGCTGGGAACGTAGACTCTTGGTCATAATATCAGCTAGTTGGTCCTTGGTGGAAATAAAGCGAACATGAAGTTGATGACGAGCAATGCATTCACGAAAAAAGTGATAATCAATCTCGATGTGCTTTGTACGAGCATTAAAGATCGGATTGACAGTAAGATAAGTATCTCCAAGGTTATCACACTAAAGCACTAGGGTGTTGGTATTGATTCCCAATTCTGTCAACAAGGACTGGATCCATATAAGTTCTGCAGTGGCAGTCGCAAGAGCTCTATATTCAGCCTCCGTACTTGATTTAGCTACGGTTTTCTGCTTCTTAGCACTCCAAGAAATGAGAGTGTTTCCGAAAAATATACAATACCCACTAGTCGAGCGACGAAAATCAGGACATCTAGCCCAATCAGCATCCGAATAAGCACAAAGATCAAGACTTGGTGTGGTACGTAGCGACAAACCTAGCTCAACAGTCCCTTTGAAATATCGCAAGATACGTTTCACAGCCAACCAATGAGGTTAATGAGGGTCTTGCATAAATTGGCATACCCTATTGACAGCAAAAGAAATGTCAGGGCATGTGAAAGTGAGATATTGTAGGGATCCCACAATGCTACGGTACGCAGTTGGATTAGTTAATCGAGTACCATCGAAGGCAGATAAGGTAACCTTTGAATCAAGAGGTGTTGAAACTAGCTTTGCCCCGTCCATTTTGCTTCTTATTAGGAGATCAGTAACATACTTACGTTGTGAAAGAAATAACCCGTTGGAAGTAAAGTCGGCCTCAATGCCTAAAAAGTAGTTCAACGTACCCAAATCTTTAATGGCAAACGATGTGTTGAGAAGAGAAATTAGAGCCTGAACACCTTGCTCATAAGACCCGTAACCAATATATCATCAACATACACCAACACATATAAAGTTTATGAAGGTGTATTTTTTATAAAGAGCGAAACATCAGCCTTGGAACTTGTAAACCCATTCTGTAATAAAAAGGAGCTCAGTTTTGTGTACCAAGCACGAGGAGCTTGTTTCAATTCATACAGAGATTTGTGAAGGCGACGAACATAATCTGGGTGTTCCGGATCAGTAAATCCTGGTGGTTGCTTCATATAGACTTCTTCTGCGAGGTCACCATGAAGAAACGCATTCTGGACATCAAGTTGCTTGACAGGCCACTTCCGAGATAGGGCAATTGTTAGAACTGTACGTATGGTGCAAAACTTAACTACAGGGATGAATGTGTCCTTATAGTCGATACATTCTCGTTGATGGAAGCCCTTTGCGACTAACCGTGCCTTGTGCCGATCAATGGAACCATCAGGATTTCTCTTTATGCGAAAGATCCACTTACATCCAACGAGGTTGGAACCTGGTTTTAGAGGAATGATAGTCCACGTTCCGTTACGCAGCAAAGCATTATACTCGTTATTCATGGCCTCACGCCATTCTTTGTATAAAGCAGCTTGAGAGTAGCAGGTAGGTTCAGTTACAGGCAATGGGTGATGAGTGGTGACCAATATTTTTGGCTTAAAAATGCCTGATTTTCTGCGAATTTGCATATGATGAGTTGGAGCTATGACATCGGTACTTGAGGGTTGTGATACAGGGACATAGGGTGATATGAGAGAAGACTCTGAAGTAGTAGTTGCGGAAGGTGGTTGAGATGAATTCAGTGGGGAAGGAAATACGTGATCAGTTGTTGTGGGAGATTTTGTGGAGGAGGTATTTGTTATAGGAGTGGTTTCTGAAGTTGAGGGGAAGAGGACGTCATTAGTGGAGGGAGACAATGGAGAGGTTGAAGTACTGGTTCTGGTGGGGTCTAGTGAAGGTGAACTAGAAAAATCAGCTGTATTAGTAGGAAGAGGGACATGCTAAGTAGTGGGTGTAGAAGAAATGACTTTAGAAAAGTGTTATGAACAATGGCTCTTCTAAGCACAATCAATAGAGAATTGAAATAGAAATGAAAAACAAATGTAAAATAGGCACACACACAACACAAGGATTTATAGTGGTTCGATCAAGATGATCTATATCCACTTTGGAAGACGACGATAACGTTGTACTATGATATGAACAAGATTACAAGAGTGTAAACTCCTCTCAAGAACAAGACCTTGTTCTTTCTCTTACTCTCTCTATACACTACTAATGTTTCTCTCTTTTGTTTAGGAACTTTAACTGATTTTGGGATGCTTATACAATGGAAACTAGAAGGCCTTATATAGGTTCTATGAGGTAGTGTATATGTTGACATAGAGCACACAAGCAACATAATGGGATCTCCACTTCTTAGTGGTTGTTCCACTTCTCTTAGTGGTAGTTCCACTTCTTAGTGGTTGTTCCACTTCTCTTAGTGGTTGTTCCACTTCTCTTAGTGGTATCAAGGCACATTACACTACAAATCTCCACCTTGACTTGAATACCATCACCACTTATCATCATCGTCTTCGCTCAGCCCCTCAGGGGCTCTCAACACCTGTTGATACCAACCAAGTCCAAGCAGTGCTTGAACTTGATACTTGGAACTGGCTTCGTCAACATGTCCGCAGGGTTATCCGCTGTAGGAACCCTTTAGCATCGCTATCCTACCTTCTTCAACTGCATCCTTGATAAAATGATACCTGACATCGATGTGCTTCGTTCTCTCATGATACATCTGGTTCTTGGTCAAGTGAATGGCACTTTGACTGTCACAGAACAAAGTTGCATTCTCTTGCTTGAAACCTAAATCACCAACCAAACCCATCAACCATATACCTTCCTTCACTTCTTCCGCGGCTGCCATGTACTCTGCCTCAGTTGTAGACAATGCAACCGTGCTTTGCAAAACCGACCTCCAACTGATAGTACTTCCACACAATGTAAAAGTATAACCTGTCAATGACCTTCTTCTATCAAGATCACCTGCATAATCAGAATCAACATAACCCACAACATTTGTCGAATCACCATAGTGTTTATCAAACACTAAACCAACATCCGTACTTCCCCTTAGATACTTCAGAATCCACTTTACAGCTTGCCAATGAGCCTTCCCGGTACTTCCCATGTATCTACTTACCACACTCACAGCTTGTGCGATATCCGGCCTTGTACAAACCATAGCATACATGATGCTACCAACTCGCGCTTGCATATGGAACTCGAGACATATACTCGCCTCATCTGCAGTTTGAGGTGATTGCTTTCTAGAAAGTTTAAAATGAGCTGCCAAAGGAGTACTTACTGGTTTTGCATCTTTCATACCAAACCGCTCCAACACCTTCTCGATGTAAGCCTTCTTGGACAAATGAAACTTTCCTTCAGCTCGGTTTCTATGAATCTCCATGCCCAATATCTTCTTTGCTGCACCCAAATCCTTCATCTCAAACTCACTACTCAACTGCTATTTCATCTTCTGTATCTCTGACATGTCTTTGCAAGCAATCAACATATCATCAACATACAAGAGTAAATACACAAATGAACCATCTTGGAGTTTCCTGTGATATACACAACTATCATACTTACTCCTGTCATAGCCATTTGCCACCATAAACGTGTCAAAACGTTTATACCACTGCCTTGGAGATTGCTTCAAACCATACAAAGATTTCTTCAACAAACATACATGGTCTTCTTTGCCAGGAACTTCAAACCCCTTTGGTTGTTGCATATAAATACGCTCTTCCAAATCACCGTGAAGGAAAGCTGTCTTAACATCTAGTTGTTCTAATTCTAGATCTTTCAAAGCAACTATAGCAAGTAATGTTCTAATAGAACTATGTTTAACAACAGGAGAGAATACCTCATTGTAGTCAATGCCTTCTCTTTGCGTAAACCCCTTTGCCACAAGCCTTGCCTTGTACCTTGTTCCTTCACCATCTGAAGTGCCTTGTTTCTTCTTGAAGACCCATTTTCTTCCAACAATCTTCTGACCTTTTGGTCTTGCTACTATCTCCCAACTCCCATTCTTGTCAAGAGACTCAATTTCTTCAATTGCGGATGCTCCCCATTCTGCTGATTCTTCACCACCGATTGCTTCTTCATAGGTTGTTGGATCATCCCTATCTATGCTCTCACCTACTGCAAATGCATATGCAACCAAATCATCATGGCCGTATCTTTGAGGTGCTCTAACTTCCCTCCTCTCTCTGTCTCTTGCAAGATTGTACTGATGACCTTGTGCTTCTTCTTCCTGGGAAGGTTCTTGCACAATATCTTGATCATCATCATCATCGAAACAACAGTCTTATTGCTTCCTTGAACTTGCACCTCAAGTTCCACCTTGTCACCAAGCTCCACCTTATCACTAACACCCTCTTCAGCTTCTCCATCTAGTTCTTCATTCTTTGGCTTCAACATTGATTGCTCATCAAATTTCACATCTCTCACGATAAGAAACTTGTTTGATCTTCTGCTGCTGGACACCATAACCTCGTAGCCTTTCACGCCCTTTGCATACCCAAGAAATATACACTTCTTTGCTCTAGGCTCTAGCTTCCCTCATTCACATGAGCATAGGCTGGACATCCGAATATCTTCAAGTCTTCATAGTTAGCATGTGAACTGTCCAAACTTCATTTGGAGTCTTGCACTCAATGGAAGTCGATGGAGATCTGTTCACTAAATAAGCCGATGTGTTTGTTGCTTCGCCCAAAACTGCTTTGGTAACCTGGCATTGGAGAGCATGCACCGTGCCTTCTCCATTATGGTTCTGTTCATCCTTTCTGCAACACCATTTTGTTGTGGTGTTTTTCTGATCGTGCGGTGTCTCACAATCCCTTGCTCCTTGCGAACTCGTTGAACTCACCCCCACAAAATTCCAAACCATTGTCTGTCCTCAAGCACTTGATTTGTCTTCCTATTTGCTTCTCACCCATAGTCTTCCATTGCTTGAACTTGACAAAAGTTTCATCTTTGTGTTTAAGTATGAATACCCATACTTTCCTTGAGAAATCATCAATGAACGTCAAGATATATCTACCACCACCATGTGAATCGACCCGAGAAGGACCCCAAAGATCGAAATGAATATAATCCGAATACCTTTGGTGTTATGAATAGCTGTACTAAACTTGACTCTACACTGCTTTCCAAAGACACAATGTTCACGAAAATCAAGCTTTCCTGTTTTATGACCACAAAGCAATCCCCGCTTGCTCAAAACAGCCAACCCCTCTCGCTCATATGCCCTAGCCGCATATGCCACAACTTGGTAGTATCATCATCGAACTTGAAGAACATACCGCTGCATCACCCGTCACAGTAGTACCTTGCAGCGTATAAAGACCATTAATTCTCTCGCCCTTCATAATTGTAAGACTTCCTCTTGAGACACGAATAACTCCACCTTCACCTTGATACTTGCAGCCATTTGAATCAAGCGTACCCAAAATAAATAAGATTTCTTCTCGTGTCCGGAACATGTCTAACTTTAGTTAAAGTCCTCACCATACCGTCATACATCTTAATTTGAATTGTACCTACACCCACCACTTTACAAGTGACATTGTTTCCCATAAGAACTTTACCACCTTCTCTAGCTTGATAAGTAGTAAACCACTCTTTATGAGGACACATGTGAAAGGTACACCCCGAATCAAGAATCCACCCGTTCTCCGAGCTTTCGGTATGAACCGTGAGAACCGCTCCATCATCACTTTCTTCTTCAACATTTGCTGCGGTGCCTTGGTTGGTATTCTTCTCGACAGTCTTCAATTTTGGACAATCCTTCTTGAAATGCCCCTTTTCCTTACAATGAAAGCAATAGAATTTACCGGATTTTGATTTAGACCTTGACTTTGATCTACTCCTATCAAATCCGCATTTTTGGTTTCCTCTTCCTCTAACGAACAACCCATCTCCCGAATTATCTTTACCGTCGATACCCGTCTTCTTTAACTCCTTAGAGTTCAAGGCCGCTTTAACGTCTTCCATGGAAATTGTATTTTTTCCATACATTACGGTATCAACAAAATTTTCATAAGATGGTGGTAAGGAACAAAGCAAACCCAAAGCTTGGTCTTCATCTTCAATTTTGACATCAATATTTGCCAAATCCAAGAGAATTTTATTATAATCATCAATATGATTTATAATAGACGTTCCTTCATGCATTTTAAGAGTATGTAATTTCTTCTTAAGATATAAACGATTAGTTACGGATTTAGTCATATACCTTTTCTCCAACTTGTTCCATAGCCCGTCCGGTGTCGTTTCCGTTGCCACTTCTCTCAAGACCTCGTTGCTCAAACACAATAGAATTAATCCATGTGCTTTCTCCATGAGTTCTTCTTTTTCTTCTTCCTTCAATGTTTCTGCTAGAGCCGTTTTCCCCTTCAAAGTTTTCACCAAACCTTGTTGCACCAAAACAGCCCTCATATTTAGCCTCCATAAATTGAAATCATTTCTTCCATCAAATTTCTCAATCTCATACTTTGCCGCCATCGTAGATCGTTTTTAACCGGAGCTCTGATACCAATTTGTTATGACCAATGGCTCTTCTAAGCACAATCAATAGAGAATTGAAATAGAAATGAAAAACAAATGTAAAATAGGCACACACACAACACAAGGATTTATAGTGGTTCGATCAAGATGATCTACATCCACTTTGGAAGACGACGATAACGTTGTACTATGATATGAACAAGATTACAAGAGTGTAAACTCCTCTCAAGAACAAGACCTTGTTCTTGCTCTTACTCTCTCTATACACTACTAATGTTTCTCTCTTTTGTTTAGGAACTTTAACTGATTTTGGGATGCTTATACAATGGAAACTAGAAGGCCTTATATAGGTTCTATGAGGTAGTGTATATGTTGACATAGAGCACACAAGCAACATAATGGGATCTCCACTTCTTAGTGGTTGTTCCACTTCTCTTAGTGGTAGTTCCACTTCTTAGTGGTTGTTCCACTTCTCTTAGTGGTTGTTCCACTTCTCTTAGTGGTATCAAGGCACATTACACTACAAAAAGAAAGCTGGTGGAATTGAAAATGTGAGTGGGATATTAGTTGATTTGAACTTACCGTGGAACGGGGAAGTGGATGGGACAACACTTGCAAACGGAAAGACGTCCTCCACAAACTTCACATTGCGAGATATGTATAACCTCTTAGAAGGAATATGATAGCAAACGTAGCCTTTATACGACGAATGGTACCCTAAAAAGACACACGGAAGCGAACGAGGTGCTAGTTTGTGTTCACCATAAGCACGCAAATAGGGAAAGCACAGATATCCAAAAACACGAAGTAAGCTATAGTCAGGGTCATACCCAAAGAGTACTTGGTGAGGAGAACGATTATTTAAAACCGGAGATGGCAACCGATTTAAAAGAAAACAAGAAGTCTGAAATGCATCGACCCAAAATGAAAACGGAAGAGACGTGTGATGCAAAAGAGAAGTACCAGTTTCATGGATATGACGGTGACGCCTCTCTGCAAGACCATTTTGCTCGGAGGTATGGGGGCAAGAAAAACCATGAAATATGCCTTGGGAATCAAGATAAGGAGTGAATTTTCGGTACTAAGTACCGTTGTCGGATTGAAAAATCTTTATTTCAGAATTAAGAAAATTTTCAATTTTATTTTTAAAACTAATAAATACGGGTAGTGCGTCAGATTTTCGATGCAGTGGAAAAATCCATACAAAGCGACTATACACATCCATGAGAAGTAAATAATAACGAAAGCCATCACGAGAAACGACGGGGGATGCTCCCCATAAATCAGAAACGATCAAGTGCAAAGGTGAAGAGTAATATGTCATACTATCTGTAAATGGCACTTTAGAACTTTTATTCACCAAACAGGAAGAGCAAAAAGAAATTTTATTACTAATACTTGGAAGAGAAAATTCGTTAACAATCCGTTGGACAGTACGAAACATAGAGTGGCCTAATCTTTGATGCAAGACATCCATTGAAGTTGCATTACGTCTGGTTGTAAACTCGTGCACACATGTGAAGTAGTAGAGTCTGTCTTTATGCAGTCCTTGTAGCACCACTTTCCCCGTGCGGCGGTCCTTTACAACAAAAAAGGAAGGATGAAATTCAAAGTATACGTTGTGAGTTTTAGAAAATTGTGAGACAGATAGTAAATTTGCTTTTAAAGATGGCACAAAATAAACATGATCCATAACAAAGGAAGAAGAGTCTGAAGATAGGGAGGCTTTACCAGTATGAGTTATGGGAAGATTTTGACCATTCCCAATACGAATATTATCAGGACCATTGTACTCTTGAAATAAATGTAGATTTTGAAGATCTCCTGTAACATGATGAGATGCGCCAGAGTCGGGGATCCAATTGCCGCTAGGAAAGTGGTTTGGTGCAGCTACATATGTTGGGTAAGATTGAGCAGCAAAATAAGAAGGATTAGGACGAGGAGGAGTAGGCAGTAGTGGAGGTTGAGATGATGGTAAGGTAGAACGCTGCTGGAAGTTCTTAAAATTTATATCGAAACGACGGCGACAACGAGTAACATGGTGATTATCAAGACCACACTGTTGACAATGGGGTCTTGTGTATGAAGGAGTGGAGAGAGGATTTCGAGATTGGGATGGGAACGAAGAAGGATTACGGGGATGTGGATTGCTGTTACGATAACGGTTTTGTGGTTGATTGCGGGCATGTTGGGATGGTGAAGATGAATTAGTAATATTAGCAGTGGGGTGAGGGGAAAGAACTGAATTTTGAGCCTCCACTCGCATCTCGAATTCTAAGAGGTGTGCATGAAAATCATCCATAGAGTATAACTTGTTATCAACTGTAGCAGTTAAGGTGGTGACAATCGGGTCATATGAGGTTTCTAAACCACCGAGAATAATTTGCTGAAAGGGATGATCTGAATTGGGTAACCTGCAGTAGCAAGATTGTCTGAAATGGTTTTGGATCTAAGAAGGTAATCACTCATAGATGGATCACCTTTGCAGATGGTACGGATATCTCGTTGAAGTTGCATTATACGGGCTTGAGACTTTGATGCTAATTTCCCTTCGATTGCTTTCCAAATTGCTTCAGATGTTTGGAGATGAGCCACCAAATCTAAGATAGGGTCAGACAAGGTGGAGAAAATCCAGCTTATGATGGTGTGATCTTGTTGCTGCCATGTCTCATAGGCAGGGTTATCTACTTCCTGTTCGGCATCAGTTTTACCATCAATAGCTTTTCCATCAATAGTTTTACCGTGAATAACTTTTCCATCAATAATAACGGTGAGAGTTTGCAGGAGGGCAAGGATAAGTGCCATCAACAAATTTCATGAGTCGATGGCTGCGCAAAAGAGCGATGAATTGAGCACGCCATATAAGGTAGTTACTGGCATCAAGTTTGGTAGAAACAAGGTGTTGGATCTTTGTTATACTAGTGACAATTGAAGAAGAATAAGAAGAGGAAGCCATGAGACAAAGAAGGATGTGTAATAGGTTTAGGGTTACTGAATAATTGAGAGGAGGGTTACGAAATAATTGAGGGATCGGAACCTAATCTGTATACCATGTAGATTTGAAGAATCTTGGTTCTCTACTGAATAACGTAGAGACGACATATATGTTGGAAATAAGTTACAATTTCGTATGCAACTGAGAAATAATACTTTGATTACACTGATAATAGTAACAAACAACTCAAGAAACATGAGAAAAATACTTAACACTCACTGATGTGTTATTGTTATGTCGGAGATGCACTGATGATAGTATTTAAAACTTAGTAGAGGCACGTATGAGATACGCTGAGCTAAAGGTAATATTGCCTGCTACTCCTCTGAGATGCTATAACAATTAACAAATTACCTCCAGGATACAACTACTGTTAGTTCTCCTCTATGTGTAGCATACACAGAGAGAACCCTTAGAACTTGGCAGCAAATAATGAAAACAAAAACATAAATCGAAACTACAACCAGTTTCGAGAAATGTAAAAAGTAATTTATGTTTACGTAAACTAACTATGTTTTTGTAAACGAGAAGTAGTATTACAAAATTATGTTTTTACGTAAACTACAACTCGTTTTAATGTTTACGTAAACTTAAATAAAATTTACGAAAGAATAAAAGAAGAAGAAGAATTTCGAGAGAAGAGTTAAGAAAGGTATGGTTCCAAATGAAATTCTTCTCTCGTATTTATAGCAAAAAACATTTCAACGTTCGACCAAGAATCCAATGTGCACGACTGTCCGTGATTCACGCTTCGGCTTTTGTCGGACGAGTAAAAGCATCCGTTAAAAATACGGTAAAATGTTTTGTCGGAATTCAAATTTTTTTTCGAGATTCTTCTCGAGGTGCACAGGTGTTACAACGACATTTTTTCAAAGATGCTTCACGAGGTTTTTTGCACACGGGTCGGACACCCAAAACCGAGAAGGCAAAGAATAAAATTCTTTATATGTGTGGGAGAAACGTGTGGAAAAATTCAGTAAAAAGATAGGGTCGGATAAACCCACACCCACACCCTCACCCTCACCCTCACCCTCTCCCTCTCCCTCGCCCTCGCCCTCGCCCACGCCCACGCCCAAGAGCAGGGAGAGGGTGAGGGAGAGGGAGAGGGTGAGGGAGAGGGTGAGGGTGAGGGTTTATCCGACCCTATCTTTTTACTGAATTTTTCCACACGTTTCTCCCACACATATAAAGAATTTTATTCTTTGCCTTCTCGGTTTTGGGTGTCCGACCCGTGTGCAAAAAACCTCGTGAAGCATCTTTGAAAAAATGTCATTGTAACACTGTGCAACTCGAGAAGAATCTCGAAAAATTTGAATTCCGACAAAACATTTTACTGTATTTTTAACGGATGCTTTTACTCGTCCGACAAAAGCTGAAGCGTGAATCACTGACAGTCTGTCGCACATTGGATTCTTGGTCGAACGTTGAAATGTTTTTTGCTATAAATACGAGAGAAGAATTTCATTTGAAACCATACCTTTCAGAACTCTTCTCTCTGAAATTCTTCTTCTTCTTTTATTCTTTCAGAAATTTTATTTAAGTTTACAGAAACATTAAAACGAGTTGTAGTTTACAGAAACATAATTTTGTAATACTACTTCTCTGTTTACAAAAACATAGTTAGTTTACAGAAACATAAATTATTTTTTACATTTCTCCTCAAAACCGGTTGTAGTTTCGATTTATGTTTTTGTTTTCATTATTTGCTGCCAAGTTCTAAGGGTTCTCTCTGTGTATGCTACACATAGAGGAGAACTAACAGTAGTTGTATCCTGGAGGTAATTTGTTAATTGTTATAGCATCTCGAGGAGTAGCAGGCAATATTACCTTTAGCTCAGCATATCTCATACGTGCCTCTACTAAGTTTTAAATACTATCATCAGTGCATCTCCGACATAACAATAACACATCAGTGAGTGTTAAGTATTTTTCTCATGTTTCTTGAGTTGTTTGTTACTATTATCAGTGTAATCAAAGTATTATTTCTCAGTTGCATACGAAATTGTAACTTATTTCCAACATTCTAAAGGTAATACCTTGCCTGATTGTAATATTGTAATATTGTGATATTGTAATTGCTGTAAGAACATGGGAAAAAATACCGTAGAAAAACCACCAAAGTTCAGTGGTAAGGACTTTAAGAGATGGCAGTCTAAAATGCTATTCTTCCTAAATGACCAAAGGTTAGATGGATATGCTTTAGAAAAACCATCGAGAAAACTTCATCGCCGTGGTAATGAAGATAAATTGGACAGGTGGAATAGGAAGAATTATTTGTGCAAGAATCATATTCTTAATTGTCTTGATGATTCCTTGTATGACTTCTATAATGCAAAAGAAGATTTTAATGCTTTTGATTTATGGGAAGCTCTAGAAGAAAAATATCATGCTGAAGCTGCTTTGGAAGTAAGAAATTCTTGATGGCTAAGTTCTTAGAATACAAGATGACTGACGAAAAGCCTGTGGTAGAACAGTTCGTTGAACTTCAACTCCTCATCAGCGAGATTCTTGCTGAAGGCATGACTTTTGATGAAGCTCTACAAGTATCGGTTGTGATTGAAAAGCTTCCACCCTCATGGAGCGAATACAAATGGAGGTCATGACACAAGACTCGTGAAATCACCATGGTGGAGCTTGGCAAAAAGATCCAGGTTGAGGAGCTTATGTGCAGCAAGGACAAGAGCATGTTGTTGAGCAAAAACATGACCTACAAAGCTCATGTTTTGGATGATAAAGCTGCTTCAAAGAAAACTCCCGGAGAATCCAAAGAAAATTGGTAATAGACGTAACAGACGTCGAAAACCCGAGGTAACAATTTTAAGCCTAAGGGTGGTGTCACTAAGCACACCATCAAAGGCGACTATTTTAACTGTGGAAAACCTGGACATATGGCTAAAGACTGTAAGGCCCCTAAAAGGATCAAATATGATCCAAAACAGAAAAATAAGGCAAACCTAGTAGATGATCCTGGATACTTTACTGGCATGGTGTCTGAAGTCGACCTTGTCTCTAGTGTGACTAATGTGAGAGACTGGTGGCTTGATTCTGAGCCACCAAGCATGTCTCAGAATTCAGAAATGCTTTCTCCTCTTATGCCATAGTAGGAGATGATGAGAAATTGTTCATGGGAAACTCTACCACCGCGAAAGTGGAGGGGAAAGGCAAGGTCGAACTGAAGTTAACTTCAGAAAAAACTCTCGCATTGAATGACGTATTTTACGTCCCAGACATATGCAAAAACCTTATCTCAGAAACCATCTTACTAGGAAAAGGATTTAAGATTGTTGCTGAATCTAATACTGTTGTCCTTTCTAAGCATGGTGAATTCGTAGGAAAAGGTTATGTTACCGATAACATGATTAAGCTTAGTGTATCTGATTTGAAATTGAATGTTAATGCATCTTCTTCTGCTTATGTTTGTGACTCTTCACATGTTTGGCATGATAGACTTGGGCATGTTAATCTAAAATCTCTAGAAAGACTTGCTAATTTAGGTTGCATACCAAAAATAAACTTTGATAAAAATCAAAGATGTGAAATCTGTGTTGAATCTAAATATACAAGAAAACCGTTTAATAAAAGGATTGAACGTAAAACAGTTCCTTTGGAACTAATACACTCGGATTTAGGAGATTTGAAATCAACACCAACAAGAAGTGGTAAAAAATGGTACATCACTTTTATAGATGATTACTCACGCTATTGTCGGTTCATCTTCTTAGAAGTAAAGATGAAGCCTTAGAGGCCTTCAAATTTTATAAAATTGAAGTAGAAACCCAAAAAGGAGTTAAAATTAAAACTCTTAGGTCAGATCGTGGCGGTGAGTATGTGATACCCATAGGTGAGTTTTGTAAACATAATGGAATCATTCATGAAACAACTGCACCATATTCACCAGAATCGAATGGTGTAGCTGAAAGAAAAAATAGAACACTCATAGATATGGTAAATGCTATGTTGACAAGTTCAGGGTTATCTTCGAACTTGTGGGGGGAAGCTATCCTTTCTGCTATATTTTGAACCGAGTTCCATTTAAAAAATCTGATAAAACTCCTTATGAATTGTGGAATGGTAAACAACCTTCGTATGCATACTTTAAAGTGTGGGGGTGTTTGGCCAAGGTGGCCATTCCTCATCCCAAGAAAACTAAATTAGGTCCTAAAACAATTGACTGTGTTTTCTTAGGGTATCCTGAGCATACAATTGCATACAGTTCTTGGTCATCAGTCCACCATAATAACATTGGTCGAACACCATATTGGAATCTAGAGATGCTGTGTTTTATGAACACATTTTTCCTTTAAGGTCTGGACCACGAAAAAGGGTCCATGATGACCTCCTGGATGTTCCATCGATTAGTCAAACTCCAACTTTGGAGTATGAGACTGAACTGAGAAGAAGTAAAAGGGTAAGAACTGAAACAAGTTTTGGCCCAGATTTTTTGACTCTAACGGTAGAGTCTGAACCCCAAACCTACAAAGAAGCTATGACTTCTCCGAAGCTCCTTTCGGGAAGAAGCTTCATTAAATGAATGGGAGTCCATTCAAAAAATGAAACTTGGGAGCTTGTAGATTTACCTCCTGGTAGTAAATCCATAGGTTGTAAATGGGTGTTCAAAAGGAAACTTAGAACAGATGGAACTATAGATAAATATAAAGCTAGGTTGGTAGCTAAAGGCTATAAACAACAGGAAGGATTAGATTTCTTCGATACTTATTCACCAGTCTCTAGAATCACCTCGATTAGGATGTTGATTGCTATAGATTCAATTTATGATTTGCATATACATCAGATGGATGTTAAAACTGCATTTTTATATGGTGAATTGAATGAAGAAATTTATATGGATCAACCTGAAGGCTTTATTGTAAAAGGTTGTGAAAACAAAGTATGCAAGTTGAACAAATCTCTTTACGGTTTAAAACAAGCACCTAAACAATGGCATGAAAAATTTGATCATGTTATGATAACTAATGGTTTCAAGGTTAATGAATCTGATAAATGTGTTTACATTAAATCTGTGGATGATTCTCATGTTATTGTGTGCCTATATGTTGATGATATGCTCATATTAGGCAGTAACCTTGATATTATTAATAACATTAAAAGCATGCTTAGAGATAATTTTGACATGAAAGACTTAGGCCCTACTGATGTAATCTTAGGGATGAAAATCGTAAAGACGTCGATGGATATAGTCTTAGTCAATCTCATTATGCTTTGAAACCGTATTAAAGAGATTTAATTATGAAAATGCTAAACCTGCATCTACTCCTTTTGATCCCACTTGTAAACTGAAAAAGAACAAGGGTAAGGGTATTGATCAACTTGAGTATTCTCGCATTATTGGTAGTCTTATGTATTTGATGAACTGTACAAGACCTGATATTGCTTACTCGTGAGTAGATTAAGCAGTATACTTGCAACCCAGGCAGGATCACTGGTATGCTCTCTTTAGAGTTTTACGTTACCTGAGAGGGACCTCAAACTATTGCTTAAGTTTTGGGAAGTATCCTGCTGTCTTGAAGGGTATTGTGATGCCAATCGGATATCGACTCGAAGAGTGCAAGTCTACTAGTGGGTACATCTTCTTACTTGGAGGTGCGTCTGTCTCATGGAAGTCCACCAAACAGACATGTATAGCTAAATCCACTATGGAGTCTGAATTTATAGCCTTGGAAAAAGCTGGAGAGGAAGCCGAATGGATACGATGTTTCCGGGAGGAATTCCACTCGCCCAAGCTCGTGTCTTCAATCGCAATCCACCGTGACAAAAAGCTGCTCTTGGTTGCGCAAAGAACAATGTATACAACGGGAAGTCTATACATATACGAAGAAGACACAAGACGGTGAAACAACTACTCTCTACTGGTATTATCTCGATAGACTTTGTAAAATCCAAAGATAATCTTGCATCCTTTGACGAAAGGCTTAACCCGAGAGGAAGTTAAATTTACATCGAGGGGGATGGGACTTAAGCTCATTGAATAAATCACCATGAAGGATACTCAACCTTGTGATTGGATTTCCAAAATCAAGGTTCAATGAGACAACTAATTTATGGTGATATTGGGTAAAGCACTATCTTTGTCCCTCCCTATGGTGTAACTGTGCGATAGTGCTACCTGCAGAATTAAGGATGATCTTTTGCGATCTTAATGGGTACCATAGCTTTGATTAAAGCGGGGTGTGGCAGGACACTCTTTATGGACTCACCTTTGTGGATGTTGGAAGTGGGGCCGCTTCCTATGAGAATTTGAGCTGATTCTCTAGAGACATTCATTAAGTCCGGGATTTTAGCCCACGGCCAAAATGGGCACAACCGCAAGAGCTTGGCACCTGTTTTCTTCGGTTGAGGCATCAAGTGTGGATGTTATTTCTGAATTGCATTCATTGTTGGCGGTTCAAGACATTGCGTTCACCGTATCAACAAGCAGTTCAGGTAACCTCTCACTAAGTTAAGGTTCAATCCTTGGGACACCTTAGCCTATATTGTTGCCTTATGTTTTCTCGTGTTTTATCGAAATGTTTTATTATTCATGTGGGGGATTGTTAGAAAAAACAATGTTTTGTTTTAATCAAAAAATGCATGGACCATGTTTTGATCCCAAGACCTATTACTCCCTAGATGTTTTTTCATGTGAATGAATAAAACATTAGTCCCATATAGACTAAAACACTTAGAGTTTTAGACTTAAATAGCATTGGTTTAGCCTTAAGGGTATGACCCTTTGGGTCTTTAGACCTTTGTGTATGGGGGAAAGCCCTAGACTATGGCAAGGTTGCCTAAACCTTATTGCATTTCTTATTGCCTTTCCCGTTCGCGCGGTGCTTCGCACAGAAGCACGCACGCTCGCTCGGCTCGGCTCGGCGTGGGCGTGGGCGTGGGCGAGGGCGAGGGAGAGGGAGAGGGAGAGGGTGAGGGTGAGGGTGTGGGTGTGGGTGTGGGTTTATCCGACCCTATCTTTTTACTGAATTTTTCCACACGTTTCTCCCACACATATAAAGAATTTTATTCTTTGCCTTCTCGGTTTTGGGTGTCCGACCCGTGTGCAAAAAAACCTCGTGAAGCATCTTTGAAAAAATGTCGTTGTAACACTGTGCACCTCGAGAAGAATCTCGAAAAATTTGAATTCCGACAAAACATTTTACTTTGTATTTTTAACGGATGCTTTTACTCGTCCGAAAAAAGTCAAGCGTGAATCACGGACGATCTCGTCGCACATTGGATTCTTGGTCGAACGTTGAAATGTTTTTTGCTATAAATACGAGAGAAGAATTTCATTTGAAACCATACCTTTCAGAACTCTTCTCTCCGAAATTCTTCTTCTTCTTTTATTCTTTCAAATTTTATTTAAGTTTACTGAAACATTAAAACGAGTTGTAGTTTACGAAACATAATTTTGTAATACTACTTCTCATTTTACAAAAACATAGTTAGTTTACAGAAACATAAATTACTTTTTACATTTCTCTGAAACTGGTTGTAGTTTCGATTTATGTTTTTGTTTTCATTATTTGCTGCCAAGTTCTAAGGGTTCTCTCTGTGTATGCTACACATAGAGGAGAACTAACGATAGTTGTATCCTGGAGGTAATTTGTTAATTGTTATAGCATCTCAGAGGAGTAGCAGGCAATATTACCTTTAGCTCAGCGTATCTCATACGTGCCTCTACTAAGTTTTAAATACTATCATCAGTGCATCTCCGACATAACAATAACACATCAGTGAGTGGTAAGTATTTTTCTCATGTTTCTTGAGTTGTTTGTTACTATTATCAGTGTAATCAAAGTATTATTTCTCAGTTGCATACGAAATTGTAACTTATTTCCAACAGTGATTTCATGGATTGATAGCTAAACTAACACTGAAATATGATTCGTATCTAACGTTAAACCAAGGTAAGATAGTGTACTGTTCCGTGGTTGGATTATATATATAGTAGATTCGAGTGCTTTTACCATACTGAAGGTACTACACAGCAAAAGACCATTACAATTTACAAGATTGCTCGATTTGTATATCTCCCATATCATTGTTTAAATTTATGGTTGCTGAGGGCATTATGATCTGCCTAACGTTGGAATCAATGGAGATAAAATTGAATTTCCAGGTATTATCCCTGCTGCATGGATCAAGCCGTGTGTGCAAGAACAGTCCGTTTATAGAACGGTGGCGGTATTTACGACTTCGTAGTTTTTCGATGAAATAGTCACCTGAGATGAGCGAGCACCATTGTTTCGACACACATCTGAATCTACGCAGTGACTTGTTAGGAAGGCAAATCAGAAGTTGTGTTAAGATATCATCGTTGTTGGTGGTAGTGGCGATGACCAGGGTGATGAGGGTGATGACATGATGATAAAACTTCAAGAAACCCTAACAAACACGGAAGGACTTTTTATTTATATTAAAAACTAAAATTACGACCCACTTCTAGGAAACAATGTCGTGCCACCTCAGAAGAGGTTGAGCTGAGCCGGGGCCTACCTAGCGTTTTCCTAAGTATATCTTTGGTTATTCAACTTCTCTTCAATCCATGTCCCTATCAAAATTCCCTCCGGCATCTCCAAATGCTAGGGGTGGAGGTCATATGTGGAGGTCTAAATATTATATTTTTATATGGAGGTTTTAACACAAAATAAAAATTAAAGACCCTAGTTAGCAATTCGCCGAACAATTCGCGAACTGATACGGGGATCGAACTATACGCGCACGATTGAAACTCCGAACCTAATAGTGCGTATTTATGGAATTCCCGAATAATACGGATTCGTGTATAATTCTCGCTGACTCATTGGTTTTATTCCATTCCTCTTAAAAAAATTAAATGTGCCTGAAGAGAAGCGACTGGGGCATCTAAAGCGTCTGTTACTCCTCCAACCAACTTTCCAAGCGTTTGTTTTTGTTGAACGTTGCATATATTTAAAATATAATTTACAACATAGAATTCTTGTACACCGACATTTTAAAATGTTATTTTTCCTTTGTATAACATAGAACGTTGCAAATATTAGTCTTTTTAAGATATTATTTTATTATATATATGCCGAATTTTGCTTAACGAATTCATATATCTAAAACGAATTATACACGTGCGTATACCGTTCCGTATTACAGACGAATCACGAACCGTTGACCGAAGTTTTGACCGAATCTAATTTATATAAATCCGATTAATACACGTACGTTTGCCGTTCCGTACGTTTACCGTTTCCCGAATTGCTAACTAGGGTTAAGACCTTTCAACATAAAAATCATCTCCAATCCTCAAGGTTTTTTTTATTTAATAACTTTTAAATTAATATAGAGACAAATTGATGATGTGGCGTTAGACCCAAGATTATGGAGAAGTCTTATTTAGACTTTCTCTTCTTCACCACATAAGTATGTCACATTTTCCAAGGACCTTGACCCTTGCATTGTAGATGAAATTTTAGTGAAAAAAGTCTTAAGAGCATTTCCTATGGGAATCAACAATTTTTTTAGTTTGTTCAGTCACGTGGATGAACAAACTCGTTTCCCCACTATGGTAAATCAGACCAAAATGAACTGATTTGGTTTTTTAGGGCCCCACTAGTATTTCTTTTTAATATAAAATATTTTGTAGGATAAAGATGAAAAATAAAATAAAATATTTAAGTGAGATAAAATAGGATGAAGTGAGATAAAATATGATGAAGTAAGATAAAATAGGATAAAGTGGGATAAAATAAGATTAAAAAGTAGTAAAATATTCACGGATTGTACTGGGCGTCAATCCAAGAGACTCGGGCGTCATTGGAAATGTCTCGGGCGTTGACGCTGGCGTTTTGGGCATGGTCGCGCGCTTTTACATCTGACGCGCGCTGGATGTTCCGACTCAATGTTCAAACCATCAGACTTGTTCATTTGAACATCCATTTTTCATGTTTGTTCATTCCATAGTGGGATCAAAATAATCAAACTCTAAGTTTGTCCATTCCATAGGAAGTGCTCTAACTCTTATGTGGCATGTTTTTTTATGACCTCCACCCCTAGCATTGGAGATGTTCTTACGTCAAATTCTCTATATGGAATTCGGCTCCTCCTTCCTAAAATTTGTTAGGCAATTTAAGAATAGGCTTATGGACCCATTTTTTTTAACACTCAAATCTTATATATACAGTTTTAAGATTTTGAGGGTCACACCTAAGAATATGGGTTTTAAAACAGGAGAGTCATATGATTATTAGGAATTTTAACTGAGTTGTCAAACACACGAGGGATTCGTGATCCCATGAAATTATAAATTCCTCAAAATTGTGAATTTTACAACCAAACACACGAAGGCGGCAAACTTAGTTCATTACACGGAAAAATACCAAATAAAATAAGAAGAAAAAAATAAGTATAAATAAAATGTCGTGAGCGTCGATAGAAAACATGATCAGGCACAAAAAATCTCAATAATCTCGGTAGGATGTTCACTCCGAACATGAATTTGATTAAGATTAACACAGATGGGGCAGCTAGTGGTCATCCGGGTTTTGCAGGTGCAGGTTTCATTTGCAGGGACTCTGACGCATAGACTGTAATGGCTCTAGATCAATCTTTAGGAATTACGACTGCCTTGATTCCAGAAATCCGGTGTAACAGACAGGGGATTTGGGCTCCCGTCGGAACGGCATCCGACCCGACTGGCAGGCACAAAACTCCCGTCACGTCACTCGGAAAAATAAAATAGGACTAAAAATTATGACCAATTCAAGAATCTAGCAACAAAAGAAGTGAGAATAAAAATGGAAGTAAAAAAAATATGCATCAAATTCAAATTCAGAAAACAATCTCTGCCTTGTCTGGAAGGTAAGTTTGTTAACTAACAAAAATGATTTGAAATGTTGCTAATTGCTGGGAAGCAAGTACACATCAAGACCACAAGAGAAGATTCAAAATACTTGAAGGGGCATTTAGATTAAACAATTTATGCTAGTCAAAGAAATGCTAGTCCCATGAAAAAGAAAATGGGCAGTTAATGTACAGTAAGTCCATTACATAAAAAAATAATGAGTACCAATGCTTTACATGTGGTTTTGGTAAACACCCAGATAAATTCATTTTTCAAACACATTTTAGCACCTATGACATTACTGCCAACGATTTTTTTGTTTTTTTTTTCCGGAAAGGAGGCAAGCCTCATATATAATGATAATAGAAATCTGATTCGAAATCAGGGGTGATCACAAGACTGACTCGGTCTCCAGCTATTACAACAAATTCCAACATTTCCAAAAGACAGTAAAAACTTTCGTACCAATTTACACCATAGTCCCAATCTCTAATCTGAAGAAGGGTTCCGACCGTTCCTAACTGATTCCAAGGTGTCGTGACAAGTTTAAATGGCCTTGGTTAGATCGAAAGTACCAAATCCAAACCATATAACAAATCTACAAAAAATAGAGATGTTAGGGTCCAAAGACCCAACCATTTCTCAGGTTTTTTTTGAAAATCACAGTACAACAGTTTTTGAAAATCACAGTACAACAGACAAAGGTTTAGTAGAATCCATAGATTCATCTTTTTGTCAGTGATTTTTTCATAGTAGCAGTAACACAGGTAACAAGTATAAATGATTATCAGTTGGCTGAATCGGTCTGGATCGGTGTAAGGGCTTCTTCAAAATCGGTTTTAGTGTCTTAGGAGCCTTTGGTGTCTTTGTAACTTGTTGTGTCTGAGTTTCTGGAAATGTTGATGCTGCTGTTGTCTTTAGAGTTGTAGTTGCTGGAGTGAAAGGAGATACCATAGTCATAAATCCAACCGATGATGCTACTGTGAGGATCTTTGTTGGTGAAGCTACCCAAAGATGTTGTAGAAGATGACTTCTATGAAGAGAAGAAATTAAGATGATAGATCGAAAAATTTATCAAGATCTTGAAAAAGAAAGTTGATAAAATTCACAACCCGTACTGTGAAATCACTAAATCACCAAGATCGATTAGCTGTGTCATTTGATGAACCACAAACTAAATCTGAGAAACTAAAAGTTAAATAGAAAAAAACATCTGAAAATCAAAAACAAGAAGACGATGGAAGATTCAACAGAGGTAGTAGTGGTTTGAGATTTCTCCTACTCAGATCTACTTCGTCTAGGGAGAAACCTGAGCAGGTGAAATCGCTTGGCTGCTAGGGTTTGAGAGGTTTTGGTGAGAAAGAAATTTAGAGAGGATGATTCTTAGAGACACAACCAAAAATAACTTATTAAATCAAGCACTACAATTAAACAACATTTGATATTGAATTCATGTAGACAGTTCTGGACTTGTCTAGACAAGTTCAACATTAATAGTTCAAAAGGGAAATATAGTAGGTTCCAAGTATAGTTAGGTAAATCTAAATCCACAACCATACTAGACTTACGGCATTTAAAAACACATGGAAGGAAATCCATAAGATAATTATATACGTAAAGGATGGGTTTAATACATTTCAGATAGCAAAAGAAATCAAACTAATGATATACGCACAAGGTCAGACCCACCGAACATGGCACTACCAGATTTATCATTTACAGACATCTTAAAGGCTTTGTACAAGATTTCAGCAGAAAAATAAGGCAAAAAGATATGAGACTAAAGCAAAAACTAACTACCCCAGATGACCCTGTGATATACAATATCATAAGCTTACAAAATACTAACTTTCAAGCGCTAACAGCTTTCCGTAAGCTCTGCCCGGCTTACTGCTGCAACTTCTCTTCGTAGTCTGAGGGGGGAAAAAACAAAAAAAACGGGGTGAGCGAATGCCCAGTAGAGGGTATAACAACAAACATGTAATACCAGTGCTAAACATGATTAAATAGACGAGAGCAGCAACTAAATAAAAATTCAGAAATGTAAATCTTAAGCAAAATATACATCATAAAATATTCGGAGCCCCAAATAAATTCACTCTACTATTCTCATGGCCAATGCCACCGTCAGGGTAGTTCTGTTTACCAGACATCGTTGTCGCAACGATCTTCCGGGTAGCCACCGAGGTGGTGGGGTGCCATTTAGGCCCGACGTTCCTAAAGTAGAGTCGCCTAGCTTATCATCGTAATCAAACAAACAAAAAAATGTAAATTTTTACATACATTTCGAGAAAATGAAATAACTCCGAAATCAAGCGACTAACCAACACAAGACTAAGATCCACAGTTTTCAACCCTACCAAGAAGTCAGTTCCGTAAGCAAAACTCAATTTTTATACCACCTTTGTTCAAACAGAAAATACATAAATTCATATACATCAATGAAAATCCGAATCATTGCTACGATAAGCGAGTAAAGCAGCACATGCAAATATGGAAATCCAAACAAATCAAACTACATAAATCAAGAGACTTTATAAGTACCCATTCCTTCCATTAACTTAATTTCATTTTTTACAAAAAAAAAAAACAAAATGTAGGAAATTATTTCAAAAACAAATTTAAAAAAAGTAAAACAGCCATTTTCATTTTAAAAAAAAAAACTATCACTAGTTAAACTTTTTTTTTTTTTTTTTGATGAGAAGAGAGAATTTTATTCAAAACACGGAGGAATTACAAAGTCTACCAAAGGTAGACAAGAAAAGAAACCAAACAAAAATGCTTAACAAAAAAATGTATCCCAATTTTGCAAAGAATAAGTACAATCGAAGTGTAGCCTTGTCCCAAAAGCTGCCGCCCAGGTCAGGACTAGAGTCTTTGCTTCATCCGCTAATTCACTATCCGACTTAAAGCCGTATCTAACTTCGAAGGTTCGGCAATTTCTTTCCTTCCAGAGAACCCAAATCACCGCTGCTAATTAACTCCCACACCACCTTTCCTGAAGTTGAAAGCGAATTAAATGGCCAAGAGTGGGCGAAAGCGAGCATCGTCTCCGGAAACACCCAAGCCCACCCAGTTGTAGGTGTTATTTCCATCCAAAGTTTATAAGCAACTTTGCAGTGAAGTAGAATATGTTCCTGAGATTCTGAGCTATCTCCACACAATATACATGAGCTATGAATGTCAAGACCCTTGTATTGCAACATGTCTAGAGAATTGAGCTTACCGTGAACAGCGCACCACACCAAGAAATTGATTTTAGGAGGGACGTAATTTTTCCAAACGAACTTGTAGGGAAAATCGTTGATGCCGTGTTCCCTTGTCATCGCGTCATACAAAGATTTTACCGTAAATTGGGCGTTTGAAGTAATAGCCCATCTTCTAGTGTCTGGTAAAGTATCACATACTGGAGGTGAAGTACCAATTACTAATATCAGCTCCGCGAACTGATCGACTTCCGAATTAGACAGAGTTCTCTTGAGATTGAAATTCCAAGAACCATCTGAAGTAATATGTTGTTCAACAGTTCCGTTTTCCAGCCTGTCCAGATTGTAGATTGCAGGGAAAGAGGTTGCAAGGCAGTAGTGTGCAGACCACTTATCATGCCAGAACGAAATGAGGTTACCAGAGTGAATACTGATTATGGAGTTTTCATTGATAATAGGACCATATTCTGCAATGGTTCTCCAGCAAGACACCCCGTAAGGAGTGTTAACTTTCCTAGGAACCCATACAGAGTAGTTGCTGCCATATTTCTCTACCATTAGCTTGTACCAGAGATGTGTTTTTTGAAAACCAAAGCGCCAACACCATTTTGCCAGTAATGCCTGATTCATTACCTTTAAATTAAGCACACCCAGGCCCCCTTTCTCTTTACCAGCAAGAACGGTATCCCAATTTACCAAATGCGAACACGCTATGCAAGTTGAAGACCGATCCCATAAGAAGTTTCTCATTTTCTTTTCAAGGATCTTTATGATTGCACTTGGGGCTTTAAAAAGTTAAACTGGTTAAACTGATGCTTAACTAAGACAAAAATGAAAAAAACTTAGAGGAAGTGACATAATAATGAAACAAAAATGTTCCAGTAACTTGCTAATCAACAGAGATTACAAAAGTAAGAAAATCTAACTACATGAAATGAAATGAAATGGATAAGCCCCATAATTCAAACTGCAAACAAGTTCTTGAAACTGTGCATGTGATAATAATTCAACTGAAAACATAGTGGGAAAAGTATCAAAAGAAGTTCATGAAGGAAAGTTCAATTTTTTTGAATAATGGTGAAGTAGAATCAATGGTGCAGCTCACTGGATCATTTTTAAAAACGGGTGATAGGAAATTTTAAGAATAGCAATACAACACTAGATTTAAGTTAGGAAGAAAAATAAGGTCTTTGTAACTGCAAGACAATTTTAATCTTTACAAAATCATTTTAATTCATTTGAAATTATGCATAGTTGAAAGTGTAAGAGTTAAATCAAAAAGAATTGATGGATTCGAACCAAGTTCAAGTTTAAACACAGTTAAAAGATAATCGAAGGCATGGGTACTTTAAAGAACACTAAGACAAATCAGAGAATCAAAAGTACAAATTAGTCCCAATGAAACAGTGGAGAAAACATGAGATGAAAGATTGAAAGAAAAACCCTCTACCTTTGTGTAAAGATTTAGCCGGGTATGGAAGCTCCACTTCGGAATTAAAAGACACAAATCTCTCCTTTGCTTGAGATCATTTTCAAATGAAATCAGTGAAAAAGGTAAATGAGAGAAGAAGAAATATTCGGTGGAAGAAAAGGGAAAAAGAAGAAGTGATATTTGTCTGCAATTAGGAATGTTCCTGAGAAGGGAAAAATTAAGAGACCACAATTTCCCTAGCTAGCTCATGTCGGTCACGTGGCACACATGCGATTTTTTTTTTCTTTTCTAGACTTCTCCAAGGTATCTACTAATCATGCTCACTAATTGGTGCTAAGGGATGACTAACAAACTTTCTTATGAGTTGGGCTAGGGCTCAAAGCCAAACGAAAAATATATGTGTCGCTATATCTGGGCTCTGTTTTTGGCTTCAAGAACAACAACAGAAAGGCAATGGCTAAAGGTTCTCTTCGAGACGGAATCATAGAACCTTTTGTGTTTCATCACATCCCCTACTCCCCCATCTTGGCACATCTCAGGGATAGTTGAGGAAATAAAGAGTAGAATTCGACAGATTCTACAGGCTACTATCCAACACAACTATAAAGAGAGAAATCAAGTAACAGATGGTTTGGCCAATCATGCGGCAGATGGAAATCAAGTGGGAAATTTCTTAACCAAAATATGGGACCAGGCAATCCCAATTTTTATTAATCAAATTCTTTACCATGATTCCGTGGATTCCATATACCCATGTCAAATTGTAACCTAAGCCTTTATTAATAAAATGCATGCTTGAAAAAAAAAAAAACAAACATGACCTTTAGATCTCCAATTTGACTTTGAATTATATATATATTTTTTAAGTTTGGCAATTTTTCCATCTCATCTTTCACATGCTTCTTGCATAAGATATTATCTAGTGGATGCATGGTGATTCCATAATTTAGACATGATCACCCGCAAATGTCAGCTTCAGAAGCGTTCATTGATGTGTTGGTTACTAGTTATTCAAGATGCAATCACTCAAATAAGAATACAAAATGTTGGATTCACGTCTGCATTCATATTATTTACAACCCTCTAGACTCGAAAACAAAAACTAAAAAAAGAAATGTACGAAGACTCGAAAACAAAAACTAAAAAAAGAAATGTATGAAGTAGCTCATAACTTTATGAGCTTCACACGTTATAACAGTGGATAAAGGTAAAAGTCGATAGATACAATTGAGGTAGCTTCAAACCAAAGCATTAAATTTTACTAGATTTTGTGCCCGTGCTACGTACCGGGCGGACCCGAAAACTATGTGCCCTCATTTTACTTTTAATCATATTTCTGGTTTTGGTGTGACGTGGTTTCACCCAGCCTCGTTGTGTATTTGGATTTGGTGTGACTATCTTCCTCGTCCAAATCTCGATGTATGCTTAGGATTTCTGATTTGGTGTGGCTCGGCTTCGCCTTGCCCGTCCCGATGCATACTTAGAATTTTTTTCTCACTGCCTTATAACACGTAAAGTTTCTGCTTATGCCTTCTGGTTTTGTAATTTTGTCTCGTCTTAATTTCTCCCCGGTGTGTTTATCAAAATTGGTTTACAATAACAATATTCATATCAACTTAAGCACACTTGATCATGGTACCATATCCATACGTGCGATAACATGATTTCTCAACAAACTATTGAAGACATTGCTTTGAGAAAAACAAAGAACACAACCATTCTCCATGACTGCCCTTTAGTTTGCACAGAACACCTGCCTTTCAGTTCAGGCCACAGCCACTGAACCGCATCTGCTCACACTTGATCAAACGAACACAACCATTCTCCATCTCGGCTTACATTGCCTCTTATTCCATCCGAGCTTCTCTGAAATTTCATTTCTCAATCTAATTACACCGATTCAGCACCTGAAAAACCCCACTTCATCACCCATACTGCAGCCACGAATCAACAACATCATTTATCACCACCACTGCCATCAATGGATGGAACCCTCAATTCATACCATATCAAACCCATGGAAATATTCAGTATACGCACATCGATCCTTAACCTATCAAATCAAACCCAATTCAGATTTGTGTTTTATAAGTCCCCACTCCATAGCACAGCTCCATCTTCATTACTTTTCAAGATCATTGCTTAATCATCCACAATCGACCATGAGAAACCATGGTTTTTCGTCTCCGATCTAGAACCCCAAATCAAGAACTCACTAAAACCACTCCCAAGTCAACTGATCCATCCCCACTTCATTATCTAACACCAACCTCTTAAAGTGAAATTCCAATCCTTGAAATCTCCATCTTGGTTTGACATTAGCTGAGACTTAAGTTAGTCGTTGTTGGAACCTTGGAGGGGAAATAGTAGTTCATCTCTTTAACAAACACCAGATCCATTGTCACGGCAAAGTTGGCAACTGAACTGAACTTGAACTTGATCTGTGTAAATCTGGTGGCTCAAGCATTTCCTCGAGCACCTTCTTTGCAGTTTTTGATGGTGAAGGAAATATGTTTTCTACTGAATTTTAACCTCATTTATACATCTCCTTTCCTGCAAAACACAAATGTGACACAAACCCATTCACATACATCATCCACAAATACAAAAACAGCTTTGAATCCTCTCTGTCCATCATTAAATATCAAAGGCAGTATACTAAACTTCTTCATTGCATTTCTTATCGATATGTTCTCTGCTCAAACTCTAAGTAAAACTCTCAAAGCTTTTTTATCTTTTCGATTCAGTACCACGATCAATGGCAGTAAGAACTATTTCTAATCCCGGTTTTTCTCGGCTTCAAATTCTGTCAGGCTTCAAATTTTTACCTTGAATTTTTTTGAAGAAAGACAAATTAATGTGATCGTACACGTCTCAAGATTTTTAACTTTTTCCAACACGTCACATTTACGTGGGTCCGGCGATTAGTTTACTTAACGGGAGCATTTTTCAACTTGACGGTGTTATTTAACGTCTAGTTATAAGTAATTGGTGTAAACTCGGTGAAATTTTTTAATTAGTATTAGGCCGTTAAAATCAGGGGGTTTGAACCAATAACGTTCTCTACTAAGGCGTGTTATTTTTTTTTAAAAAATCTTCGACCAATAACGTTACGACACTTGTCTTCTTCAGAATTGTTGTATTTGAAAACTTTTATCTAATTTAATTTGAGGTGGGTGTTATACTCACCGTGTAACGTGGGAGCTCATATGACTTGGTCTTTTAAAAGAGGAGTGATTATCAAACCGAAGCGTATGACTTGATGTATTGGTAAGCCCTCGAACAATGACTAGAGGTTCTATGTCATGGTGTTTATTGATGCTCTTCAAAACTTCAAGATCGCAAGAAAGCACCTTATCACGGATTTGTAAAACCAATTTCGGAGACTCATATTCTTCTTCTTTTTCTCCGGCATCGATAAGTAACACTTTGAACTCGGCAAAATTGTACCCAATCTTATTCAGACATACCTCTCTTAACCTTCCCATACCGATATTGTATACTGTACGCCATCCAGTGCTGTAATGCCACTCATAGATATCGATCCTCAGATCTATGTATAGGCAGTGTTCAGAATGCCAGTGTAATACAAATGACCCTTACACTCACAAAAGTATAAAATATCCCGTGGCAGCAGCAAACATTGTGGCATCGGTGCCGTTCCAAATACTCCACATCCAAATAAACCAAAGAGTCACCAACATTGATCCAATTCAACATACCATTCCAAAAGACACCAGAATCACGTATATCAGGCAAAGCATATGGATGTAAAATGACCCTCCATGTACATGTTTCCGAAGAGTAGATACTAATACGAAAATCGTCTTTTCTGTTCTTAAACTTGCAAATAACTTTGTAATGAGGTGTTTTAATCGGATTAAAAGCTAAACTAACACTGATATACGAACTAGTTCTTCCAAACGGAGGTAGGATAGTGTATTTTTTCGTGGTTTGATTATATATATAGTAGCTCCGAGAAATCGAATCAAACCTTCTAGTGTCATAGTTGAATAATGATGATCTGAAGGTACTATACAACAAAAGACCATTACAAGATTGTTCGATTTGTATACCTCCTATATCATTGGTGAAACTTAAGGTTTTAGAGGGCATGATGCTCTCCCTAACGTTGGAATCAATGGATATAAAATCGATTTTCCAGGTATTATCCCTGCTGCGTGGATCAAGGTCAAACTGAATGTGCAAGAACAGTCCATTGATAGAACGGTGACGGTATTTACGACTACGACGTTTTTGAATGAAATAGTTACCTAAGATGAGCGAGCACCATTGTTTGGATACACATCTGAATCTACGCAGTGACTTATTACGAAGGCAAACTAGAAGTTGTGTTAAGATATCATCGTTGTTGGCGATAATTGATGAAGTTGGTGGAGGTGATGATAACATGATGATAAGCTCTAAGAACTGATCGAGAGCTCTAAGAAACCCTAACTAACACATATATAGTCAATTATTTGACTTTTTGAGGTTCCTACTAGGAATTTATTTGTGCACACATCGTTAAAGTTCATCTAGAGCCTAAAGTGCCCAAAGCACTCAATATCAGAATGGTAGTTCGAGTCCCCGCACTAATTTGACCTGCGGACTGACTCTCAGTATCTGAGTTCCGCGCTAACCGTCTCCCAAAGTTAAGACAGTGGACTTGCTCTGGAGATCAGTTTTTCAAGTTTCTGCCCTAACCATTTCCAATAATAGGCCTATTGGAGAGTATTATGCTTTACAACTTATTACCTTAAATGCAACTCTTTTATATTTCTGTTGTGATAACTTTTCTTTGGGTTATGATTAATAATACAACTTATTATCTTTCAAGGTATCGAGATACTAGGTTTCGCTCCTTGCGCCTCCCATTATCAGTACCGCCGTCATTGTCTTCATATTAATAATATTGTACAACCAAATCCAGATCTTGCGTGATGGAGTAAACCGGATAGATTTGTCATTAATTGCTTAAATGCAACCTTTACCGCTTCTGTTTCAAAAGATACTATGGGTCGAACTACTTTTCTTGAGGTATGGAACCGTCATACTCATCGAGAACGTGACAACCCTTGCAGAAGGGAGGAAGTTCCTGATGAGCGTCGGCCCGATCGAAGTGATACAACAAGAGTTGAGGATGTCATGAACAATTATCAAAGTCGTGATCACTCTAGGGACAGCAAATACGATCGGCATGTACCCGAAGATGATGACTACTATACGATCGAGCAAGATAGGCGAGCAAGCCCAAGTTATTGGAGACATGACAGGCGTATGCACAGGGATGATCATATCCATGATGATCACTCAAAGAGGCTTAGACGTGAAAGAGACCGACAAATGAGCTGCGTCCAGTCTTGAGCCTATGGTCATTCAGCAAATGGGGTTTGGATATTCTAGGTCCATTCCCAGCGGCACCTGGGGCGTAACGTATATTTTAGTTGCGCTGATTATCTCACCAAGTGGGTGGAAGCGTGCAAGGCACCGGTACGAATGGAGGCGGTGCACATCCGCAAGTTTATATGGGAAAATATTATCTGCGGTTCGGTGTGCCGGCAATGATCGTTTCTGACAATGTGAAGCAGTTTGATTCTGAAAAAAATCAAATCATTGTGTGAAGGGTTGTACATTAAACAAAATTTTTCTACCCGTACTATGCGCAAAGTAATGGACAAGCAAAAGCAACATATACATTTAACACAACTAACAAGCTTATCTTGGATAATCTAAAGAAAACCCTGATAAAGCTAAAAAAAGGTGGACATAATTTTTACATGCAGTTGTGTGGGCATACGGGACAACACCGAGGCGATCGACAGGATTTTCACCGTTTACGCTAGCATACGGTACAGAAGTTTTACTTTCCGTAGAACTACTGGTTCCAACTTCCTACTACAAAGACTTTGGCGGAGTGCTTGGGGCAGAACTCAAAAATTCTTTCCAGAAATATGGAATTCCTAGACGAGGTTAGAGATGAAGCTTCAAGAAGGTTAGCAGTATACCAACAGTCCATGAAGCAATAATATGACAATAAAGTACGCGAATGGTCATTCATGCATGGAGATCAAGTGCTAAGGAGAACAAGGCCAAAATCGTTAGATGCAAGCGGTGGAAAACTAGGAGAAAATTGGAAAGGACCTTACCTAGTGGATAAACTCGCTAGTGGTGGTGCTTACTGGTTGAGGAACATGAGTGGCAAGATGGAGAACAAACCATGGAATTGCTAGAAGTGGCAAGTGCCAACTTAATAAAAATACTTTTTCAGGTTAAAGGAATTCTATGGTTTGGTCTCCATCTTGCCACTCATGTTCATCAACCAGTAAGCACCACCACTAGCGAGTTTATCCACTAGGTAAGGTCCTTTCCAATTTTCTCCTAGTTTTCCGCCGCTTGCATCTAACGATTTTTGCCTTGCTCCTTAAAACTTGATCTCCATGCATAAATGACTGTTCGAGTACTTTATTGTCATACTATTGCTTTATGGTCTGTTCGTATACTGCTAGCCTTCTTGAAGCTTCATCTCTAACCTCGTCCAGGAATTCCTTATCAATTCCTTATCTCTCGAAAGATATTTTGAGTTCTAGAATTCCTTAGCTTGGTCCCGTATGCTAGCGTAAATGGTGAAAATCTTGTCGATCGCCTCGGTGTTGTCATGTATGCCCACAGAACTGTAGGTAAAAATTCTGTCCACCGTCTTTTAGCTTTATCCAAGATTTTCTTTATATTTTCCAAGATAAGATTGTCAGTTGCCCCTGCTTGTCCTTTACTTTGCGCATAGTATGGGTAGAAAAGTTGTGTTTAATGTACAACCTTTCACAAGACGATTTGATTGTTTTAGAATCAAACTGCTTCCGTTGTCGAAAACGATCATTGCTATCACACCGAACTTGCAAATAATATCAACTTTCGGAATGCGGGATAGTAACTTCTTCAAGCTCCTTTCTTTTCTCCAATGCGATTTCTATTCGCTTGTTTTCCTTTTCCAACTCCTGGAAACGGCCGCATAATGCTAATTCGATAGGCGTCACTTAAGGATTGACAACTTGAGCACTACGGGGGGGAGTGCGCACAGGGATAGATTAATAATGAATAATATGCATGCTAATCCGATCAAGGCAGTAAGTATACATTCACCTCAAAGCTACATTGCTTGGCGCTCTCCAGCACGCCACGTACGTTACCGATCCAGTCATACAAGCACTTATCGACTGGCAGCAGGGAAGTGTCAATCAGACCGCGAGCTACGGAAGGGTCCAAGATGGCTTAATCTTCATGAGTTCAAAGGATTTCCGCGGGAATTGATATGAACAGATTAGCGTTGAATGGATAGTTCGCCGCTGCCACACTAGCAGGATGGTTTGTGTTGAAAGGGTCGATCGAGGGAGCTACGGTAGCAGGGTGATGAGTATGATTCGAGGAGGTAGCGGTCGCAAACTGCTGAGCCATTAGTGGATAGTTGGAAGAGTCTACACTTCCGAGTGTTTTTTTTTTTTGGACCCAAAAGTGATAGTTCTCCGGAGTAGCAGGGGGTAGATAGGAGAGTCCTGCTCCATGCCTCCATAACATCATCACTGACTAGGATGGGGACATCTTTCACGTTTCCGGCTGCTGGCTCCAATGAGAACAAGATCGAGCAAGGTTTTCCTCCAAACGAAAAAGTCCCTGAAATAATACCGTTATATCCGAGTACGATTGTAGAGAAGATTAAATACTAGAAGGGAACAAGAGCAAGCAGTCTACTGGCTAACAGCACAAAAAAAAAAAAAAAAAAAAACAAGACGGAAAAAGGTTAATTGAGTCATGCGACTCGTACCTTGATTAATGCGAGATTTCTGTCCAGAATTTAGCAGCTGCAGACAAAGACTAGCGGCTGGAGGTTAGCAAATTGATCTATACAGTGATACAAAGAAAAAGGAAAGAATAAAGAAGGGAACGGATGCTTACTTGATAAAAGAAGAATAATCTCCGACGAGATCTATGTGTATGGTAGAGAAATACGACAATATATAGAGCTTAGAATAGTGGCGTACAAGAAATATAGGCTAAGAGTTTGATAAGATTGAAGTTTCAAAGGAAGTGAAATTCTTATTTTAACAAAGAATCGGAGTCTTACTGGCCATGGGGGTTGTCGCTGTTTAAATACAGTACGGAACGTACCATAGTTGGATTACGTAGAAAAAGCTGATGGTTATGGAAGAGGTGATACGAAATGGGATCACGAGGGGACGTGAGATTAACACGTGGGCTTATGACTCAAATGGTGGAGTTAATAAGGAACCATTCTTTGGGGACTACCCAAAAACTATGGGGACTACTTTGTGATACAAATGTCCACCCTACATTATAAAGGGTGTCCTAAATGATTAGGGAAGACTAATTTTCCCTTATTCTAATTAAGATTATAACAAACCCTAATAACCCACTAATCTAACCTACTAATTAAAACCTAATGAACTCAATTTAAAACAGGATGAAGTTTCATCCTAGTGTAAACATGGATAAAAGAAAATTCAGCTCAACCTAAAACATGATGATACCGATTTCGTCCACATTTAAATAGAACAAGAAAGAGATTTAACTTCATAAAATTGGTTAAAAAGATCAAAATTAAAAAGATCTCTCACTAGATCAATTTTTTCCTTTTGATTTTATAGTCTTTCAATCTACTTCTTTTATTTATCTTGTTTTTGATGAACGTTTTTTAATCAATGAATGTTCTAATGGTTTTTTAACTGTTTTTTTCTGCAGAGTCTCATCCATTGTTTGACATGGGAGACATCCAGTTTTGGACCTTAATTTTCATATTCTCCGCTCAAGTTTTGTTGCTTCAACTAGATCCGTCTTCTAAGTTCCCCTATTTTGCAGTATTGCAACCCATCGAATCTAAGATGGATAAAATCAGTATGTACCAGTATTTTGCCATTAATCATCTATATGATTTAAAAGTTTCAGTATTCTCCTATAAGGGTCAAGTTTGGAACTCAGTAACTCCGATTCAAGTTTCTTCCGGTGATCCCGTCGAGCCAAAGAAATTTTGAATTTTGAATTGCCGTGATTGGCGGCATGAAAACTTCTCAGTGAGTATTCAGCAGGAATTAGCTTCCATAAATTTCGTCCTTTCCAGTATTCAATCACCAATTAATGATAATATTTTGAGTCCTCAACCAATTCTCCCCTTCAACGGTGACTCCCTTCAATTTCTCTTCAGAATTATTTTCTTATCTAAAATAAAAGATCTTGAATATTCTCGTCAAACCACTCGTTTACATCCTGGGATTTATTCTTCTATAAAGTACCAAGTTTATTGGATCCACTTCTACCATCATCTCAAAAAACCATTACCAGTTTTCACTATCTATAATTCAATGGAATCTTCTTCTAATAACCCTATTTCGACCATCACTAATCAGCTTCAAAATGCCAATATTCGAGACATCTCATCTATGAGACTAAGGAAAGCAGTGGGTTCTATCAAGGCTCTATCTGTAGCAAAAGAAGAAAGAGGGTTTACCCTTATTGGTAAACTCCACACACCCCTCTGGAAGTCGTATAAGTTTAGAGAGATGAGAGCCTTGGAAAAAAATATTTTCTTATTCAAGTTTGGAACACAGGAAAGAATGGAAGCTGTACTCAAGAAATCTCCTTGGAATATCTGCAAATCTCACCTCAATCTCTTGGTATATGATGATCTTATCCCTCTCAGTGAATGGAACTTTACTTCCCAGGAGTGGACTGTCCAGTTCAAAAATATCCTTCTCGAACATCATTCAGTTCAAGTGATAGATGAGGATCTAGTTGAGTTGGGTACTAAGATTTGGACTAAACCTGATAATTGCCGTCCTTCTTATGGTAGCATGATTGCAGCTAGAGTCCGTGTTGATATCACTAAACCACTACTTAGAGGTGGATGGTAGAATACAAGAGATGGAGGTGTAACTTGGGTTTCATTATCATTGGGAGCTGGCAATCTAAAAAACTGTGTCCTCATTGTTGGACATTGCACATGACATTCAAGAATTTGAAAATACCGCACACGATTTGAAGCTGAGAAGATTTACAAATGATGAATATCTCAATTATATTCATGAGTTAGCTAGGGATCATGAAGTGGAGATATGTGACGATTTGGATATGCTCATTCAAAAGATATGTGAAGCAAGTAAGGCAAAGTTAGTTGTTAAGAAGGAAGGTCAAGAGGAAACTAGGAGACCTAAGAGATCAAGAAGTACGGAAGAGGATGCATCTCATGATGAAGATTTCGCTGACCTTCAGTCCATGCAGAATGCTGAAACTATTTCTGAGAAAAATACTGGGACAAACTATAATCCGGATTTTGATGGCATGGAACATGATCTAATGGAGGATAGAGATGAAAATTTCAAGGAGCTCTCTCATGTCAGGGATGAGGCTGCTGCTGATCCAACTCTGGTACTTTCTAACTACAATTGTTTTTGCTGCCTGACTTACTATCACAATTCTTCTTCATCTCTTGCTTTCGTTTTACTGTTTTTTGATTCTCACAGTTTTAAATCTTTTTCCACTATGAAAGTAGTTAGTTGGAATTGTCAAGGTTTCTTTGGTAGAGATACCAGATATCACCTCCAGCTCATAAACCGCACTCACTCTCCTGATATCATCTTTTTGTGTGAAACTAAGGTTAATGTTGACAGAATTCTTGGCCTCACTAGTTTTCTTAGCATGCCCAATAAGGTCTTTGTTCCCTCAATAGGTACTGCTTGGGGGCTTATCTTTCTCTGGAAGGATGGCTTCCAAGTTTACATAGTTGGAACCAACAATAAAATGATACATGCTAAAGTTATGAATGACCCTATCAAAGGTGTATGGCTCTTGTCCTGTGTTTATGGGACCCCTTACCCAAATGAGAAAATAGATCAGTGGTATTCCATCTATAATATGAGTAAAACTATATATATCCCTTGGACTGCTTTAGGTGATTTGAACATCACTATTAGTCCTAGTGATAGAAATAATCTCAATACTCAATATTTCTCTCCTGAGGTTTTAGAGATAATTAATGATGCAGACCTATATGACTTACAATTTTGTGGAAACCCATTTACCTGGTCCAAAGAATAAACATGGTAATCTGGTCGTATAAAATCTAGAATTGATAGAAGTCTAGTCAATAGTAACTGGTTCACTTCCTACCCTGATTCTATAATCACTCATTTACCTCAAAATGGTTCTGACCATGCCCCTATCTTATTAGAACTTTGTAAACTTAATAAACTATTGGGTAGGAATTGGAAGTTTTTTGAACATTGGTTATCTCATGTAAACTGCACTGACGAGATCAAATCTGCATGGACTTCTAGTATTTCGGGTTCTAATGCCTTTATTTTTTCAAGAAACCTAGCTAACACAAGACATGTATTATCTCACTGGAGTAAAGGCATCTACAATAATGTCAATAGTTTTATAGTGCAACTGCAACAAGATATTTCAAATCTGCAAGCCAGTGATATTAATGGTTCAAATACTGAAGCTGTGGTCAAGCTAGAACAGGAGATCAGAAAACTAAATGACACTCAAGCGAGCTCAAATAGACAGAAAGAAAAAGATCATTTTTACAATGATATGGACCTAAATTCAAAGTACTTCCATATAAGAATGAATCGAAGAAAATCCAGAAATAGAATTGACTCGCTGCTGTCCCATGATGGTAATTCGTGTAATGATACAGACTCTATTTCAGCTTTGCTCAAGAATCATTTCCAGACTATTATGACTTCTTCTTCACCGACAAATAGTAATTATTTTCTGCAGTATATTCCAAAATGTATCTCTGTGGAGGACAACACTAAGCTAGAAGCCATTCCCATGGAGGAGGAAATTTACCAAGCCCTTATGATGATGGAGCCATGGACTTCTCCTGGTCCAGATGGATTTCCGCCAGGTTTTTACCAATCTCAGTGGCAGACTGTGAAGCAAGATGTTTGTCAGCTAGTTCAATCATTCTTTCATTCATGATTTCTTCTCAAGAAATTGAACAAGACCAGAATCACTCTTATTCCCAAAGTTCAGGTTGCTCGAAGACCGGAGGACTTCAGGACGATTGCATTGTGCAATACTATCTACAAGATTATCTCAAAAATCTTGGCTCTGAGATTCAAAAAGTATATTTCCAGGATTATTTCTCCCTTGCAATCTGCATATGTTCCAGGAATATTGATTTCAGAGAATGTTTGTTTAGTGCAGGAGATTTTCCAAGCTATGAAAAGAAAAGAAGGTAAGAATGGTCATCTTGCTCTTAAGATGGACATGTCTAAAGCCTTTGACAGGCTTGAGCGGTGTTTTTTAATGGATATCCTCAAGAACTTTGGTTTTTCTGACAAATTCAGGCAACTAATTTTACAGTGCATCTCTACTACTGATTTTGAAATCATGCTAAATGGTTCTCCAACGTCCAGCTTCAAACCCTCTCGTGGTATTCGTCAGGGAGACCCACTGTCTCCCTACTTGTTTATTTTAGCCATGGAATCTTTCTCTAGGTTTTTGGATCATTGTGAACAAACTGGTCAATTAACTGGTATGAAAATTTCTCGCTCTTCTTCAAAAATCAACCACTTACTGTTCGCATATGATTATTTACTGTTTTGTAAGGCTAATGAGCCCCATGTTAATAAGATGCTCTCAGTTATAGCTCAGTCCTCTCAATGTTCAGGGCAGATAATTAATTTTTCGAAGTCTGCTATTTACTTCAGCTCCAACACTGAACCAGATACTTGTCAAGTTATCAGTGGGACTCTTCAGGTAAGATACTTAAGTCTGTCAGATGAAAAGTATTTAGGCCTGCTTTTTTTCATTGGTAGAAACAAACGTATTCCTTTTGTTTATCTTTCCTACAAGATGAATCACAGGATATCCAAATGGAGCGGCTCCAACATATCGGAAGATGGACGTTCTGTAATGATTAAAAATGTTTCTGGAGCCATCCCCATACACCACATGACCAGTTTCAAATTGCCAGCTACTACTATCAACAAGCTTAATTCTTCTCAGCAGAAATATTGGAGGAAAAAAGACTCTTGTAGGGGAAACCATGTCATCCCCTGGAAAACAACTCAAAAAGCCAAAGAAGAATGAGGGTTAGGTTTTAGAGATTTACATATTTTCAACAGAGCTCTCTTACCGACATAACTGAACTTGGAAGTGTTAGAGAACTACATTCGAATTTCTTACGAATTGGAGTGTTAAATAATGGATTTAATCATGCCGCTGATGCAAATTAGGAGCAGAGAGAAATGCATTATTAGAATTGTTGATCAATCATTAGTGGAGACCACCTTTTTCAAATCAACAGAGGCACCAGACCAGATTTCTTAGAAGCTGACAAAAGAGCTTTCTTTTGAGTGTGTGTCACCATACGTAAATTCCGGGTAGAATGGTGAGCTACCCAACTTCACACTATGTTCAAGACTATTTTTGATCTCTTGAGTGCTAATTTTGTCAATCATGAGGGTGTCGCTCTATAGATGAAAACCTCCTTCTTGTAGTTTGATTTGCGTTAACCATTCTCTCTCGCCAACAACAGTCCATAGAAACACATCATCAAGAAAGGAGCGACATCAAAATCTACAAGGAAATTTGAAGAAGTTTAAGGTTTTTAAGCAACAATTCAAGGAAGAGCAAATTTTATATCTAAGTATGAAGACTTATTTACAAGAGCAGAGAAAATCAAAAGATGAAAAATATTGAAGTTTATGATACAAAGACAATACAAGTTGTGAAGATCAAAGTGGTAAAGTACTTCTGTCATGGCCATGTTAATTTTATTATTGTAGTTGCAATCTTAATTAAAAAAAAAAAAAATTTAAAAAAAAAATTTAAAAAAAAATAAATAAACAAAATACAAAAAGATTTGCATTTAGGATTTATTTGTTCAATAAGGCCATGGAGAAGAAAAATATATAAAGAAGTTTCAAGCGACAAGAAATAGAGGAAAAAGAGTTATAAATTGTCAAAGTTCTACGAAATTCAAGAATTTATCATCAGCAGTTGAAGACCGAAGACCAAGATGAAGAAGACGAGCCGAAGGAAGACGTTTCTATTGATGTCTTGGAGAGTGGTGTTATCATCAATGCAATCAGATGTGAAGGTGGTAAGTACTCTCATCCTTGCTATAAGTGGTTGATTTCCTTTCTTAGAGATCATCAGAAAAAGTATTTTACTTCCCACGATTTTGTGGGGTCTCCGAAAATAATTCGAAGGTTTCCTTCCCACCATTCAACGTGTGTAGGAGTTCTATCTTCATTCCTACCTGCACACATGTGAGACCCATAAAAAGCTGTCTTATTGAGTGCAATTATCATAAAATCCTTTAAGTGAGGCGAAAGTCGAGCGAAATGCTTATTGGTCGTTTCTCAAACACGCATTCTCTCATTATGGTGTGATTATTTCTCACTCAATATTTAAGAATGAGAATATGTTCTTTGGTATTTCTAACTTCTTATTACTAGCATGCGAAACTCTATGTCCTCATAACTCTTTGATGCTTGGGACGCCGAACGCTTTGAAGTTGAGTAGGTTTTGTGGGTATACCTCTGGTAAACCCTCCCGAGACTATAACTCGGCCACTAGGGACACCTAGGGGTTTAAAGGCTTATTGCATACGCTAAATGCAATCGTGATGCCTGCGACAGTGAGTTAGGATTTTTAGTTTTCTCGAGGACTAGCAAAAGCCAGTGTGGGGGAATTTGATAAGTGCATATTTCACATATATTTGGTGTTAATTCCATACTAGTATTTGATGGTTTTCTTGCAGATTATTGTGTGTTACGCGTGTTTTCTCTTATTTGTGTGTTAGAAGGTGAATAATCCAAAAAGAAGTGAATTCGAGCTTAGTTGTGCAGTGAAAGAAGCTATCTAAGAGTGAGGAAGAGCCGTAGACCAATTGTAACTCGTTCAAATACAAGATTTCTACTTTTCATGGGGTAGAGGACGACAAGGCAAAGGCAACTGCGAAAGAACGGAGTCAATCGGAGTTCGTATGAAGAAGTTATGGGCAAAATAAGAATGAACTTGGAATTAAACTGTCAGCTTCCAGATCGACAGTTGAATGGGCATCTCTTGTTAAGGGGCACCCTCACTGTACTTTAAGGGACACCTTCATGTTAAGGGGCAGACTAATTCAAGGGAACTGCTAAAGGCAGTCAGTCTCTGTGCATAAGGGGCTGCCACCAATTTGAATGTTGTTAAAGGCGCCTCCCTAATTCATCCGGCACCCTTCTTCTTCTTCACGAGTAAAGAAAAGTGGCGGGAAACCTTTCAATTCAAATATCTACACCTGCATTTCTTCTGGGATGATTTTGGTCGTGGATTAGAGAGATTCAAGAGCAGATATGAGTTGGATTAAGCCTGTTTCGATTAAACAAAGATGGTAAGTCGATTGGTTTTTAAGAATAACAAAGGTATGAGCTCGACGATGAGAAGAAAGGTTTCTGCCATTAATGGTGATGCTCGGGCAGAGAGCATAGCATGCATGGGTGATCGATAACTGATGGAAGTTGAAGCTCGAGTTGCACGGAGAAGATCGTGGTGGTTCTTGGTGATAGTTCTCGTCTCAATGTTGTCAAGATGGCTTGCACGGAAGAAGAAAAAAATGGAACTGTTGGAACGACGACGGTGAATCGATAGTGTTTGAGCACAGGATGTTGCAGCTCGACATAGCAAGAGCACGTGATGGATTGTGAGAACAAGCCGAGAATGACGTTCATGGAGGCTTGGAAGAGAAAGAACATGGCAAACAAGTTGAAAGTGTATGTTGGCTGGTCACGTGGTGAAGTTAGAGATGTTGTTTCATGGACCGAGCAAGTTCAGGGAGACATCACGGAGCTGTTGACAACCACGAGAGATGATGGTGAAGCTCAACTCGAAATAAACATGGGCTGGTAATGACAGGGAAGGTTGCTGCCATCATTGATTAACGGCAATGATGAAGACGAGCTCGTGCCGATGGTTTGCATGACCTAAGAAGAGTTGGATGACGTGAAGGCTCGTTTGGAAGAAGAACAGAAGAGTTGGTCAGAGAGTTGGTTTGAAATCATCATCCTGCAATGGAATGAGTCATTGGAAATGAACAAAATGACGGAACTGCAGGTGATGCTTGATGACGTTAGTGCTAACGATATTGCGCATAAGTATTTGCACGGAAATAGTGCAAGTACCCACCCAACAAAAGAAAGAGAAAGAAAATTATCCACTAATTTGGTGCGGAGAGCACTTGTTGCCGAAAGCAAATTTAGTGGAAACCATCATCACGTTGTGCGCTGTGTTGGGTATTTTCTCCCTATAAATAGGGAGCTTCGAAATACACAGTCGGAAGGGACATCCCACACCTCTCCATATCCCACACCTCTCCATCCCACACACCTCTTCTATTCTTCTTTCATTTTTAGTTTTAGTTTTATTTCTTCTTCTTTATTTTTGGTTAGTACTCTAATTATGAGTAGCTAAATTTCTATCTAGGATTAGGGAGGAAATCCTACTATGTGTGCTATAATGTTTTGATTATTTTCTATAATAATTCTCTTGGTCCTTATTCTTGATTCGTAACGGTAATAATTTTCTTCATGTGTCCTATGATGCTTGATAATTGATTTATATATTCTATGTTAGAGAATAGCATTTTATAGTGAAAAAAATTGTTAATTATTTGAGAAAAAATAATTGTTTGAAAAGATTTATTTTCCGAGACGTATTATTTGTCCTAAATCGTCTTGAGTAATTTTGGGAGAATGTTATAGGGAATAGTTATAATCATTTAGTATGTGTAGTAGTGATGGAATCTTGACATCCTAGACTCTTTTAATTGAACACTAAAATCATTTTTAGCATTTCCATTATTTTATAAGTTTTATAAAAATCACCATCTTTTTGTCTAAAATCAAATCTTTAAAAAAGTCCGAAAATCAAACCCTATACTTACCACTTGTAAAACTGCATCAAAGACCCTAGTTAGCAATTCACCGAACAATTCGCGAACTGATACGGGGATCGAACTATACGTGCACGATTGAAACTCCGAACCTAATACGTGCGTATTTATGGAATTCCCGAATAATACGGATTCGTGTATAATTCTCGCTGACTCATTGGTTTTATTCCATTCCTCTTAAAAAAATTAAATGTGCCTGAAGAGAAGCGACTGGGGCATCTAAAGCGTCTGTTACTCCTCCAACCAACTTTCCAAGCGTTTGTTTTTGTTGAACGTTGCATATATTTAAAATATAATTTACAACATAGAATTCTTGTACACCGACATTTTAAAATGTTATTTTTTCCTTTGTATAACATAGAACGTTGCAAATATTAGTCTTTTTAAGATATTATTTTATTATATATATGCCGAATTTTGCTTAACGAATTCATATATTTAAAACGAATTATACACGTGCGTATACCGTTCCGTATTACAGACGAATCACGAACCGATGACCGATGTTTTGACCGAATCTAATTTATATAAATCCGATTAATACACGTACGTTTGTCGTTCCGTACGTTTACCGTTTCCCGAATTGCTAACTAGGGTTAAGACCTTTCAACATAAAAATCATCTCCAATCCTCAAGGTTTTTTTTATTTAATAACTTTTAAATTAATATAGAGACAAATTGATGATGTGGCGTTAGACCCAAGGTTATGGAGAAGTCTTATTTAGACTTTCTCTTCTGCTCCCACATAAGTATGTCACATTTTCCAAGGACCTTGACCCTTGCATTGTAGATGAAATTTTAGTGAAAAAAGTCTTAAGAGCATTTCCTATGGGAATCAACAATTTTTTTAGTTTGTTCAGTCACGTGGATTAACAAACTCATTTCTCCACTATGGTAAATCAGACCAAAATGAACGGATTTGGTTTTTTAGGGCCCCACTAGTATTTCTTTTTAATATAAAATATTTTGTAGGATAAAGATGAAAAATAAAATATAATATTTAGGTGAGATAAAATAGGATGAAGTGAGATAAAATATGATGAAGTGAGATAAAATAGGATAAAGTGGGATAAAATAAGATTAAAAAGTAGTAAAATATTCACGGATTGTACTGGGCGTCAATTCAAGAGACTCGGGCGTCATTGGAAATGTCTCGGGCGTTGACGCTTGCGTTTTGGGCATGGTCGCGCGCTGGATGTTCCGACTCAATGTTCAAACCATCAAATTTGTTCATTTGAACATCCATTTTTCATGTTTGTTCATTCCATAGTGGGATCAAAATGAACAAACACTAAGTTTGTTCATTCCATAGGAAGTGCTCTAACTCTTATGTGGCATGTTTTTTTATGACCTCCACCCCTAGCATTGGAGATGTTCTTACGTCAAATTCTCTATATGGAATTCGACTCCTCCTTCCTAAAATTTGTTAGGAAATTTAAGAATAGGCTTATGGACCCATTTTTTTTAACACTCAAATCTTATATATATAGTTTTAAGATTTTGAGGGTGACACCTAAGAATATGGGTTTTAAAACAGGATAGTCATATGAATCTTAGGAATTTTAACTGAGTTGCTAAACACACGAGGGATTCGTGATCCCATGAAATTATAAATTCCTCGAAATTTTGAATTTTACAACCAAACACACGAAGGCGGCAAACTTAGTTCATTACACGGAAAAAAACCAAATAAAATAAGAAGAAAAAAATAAGTATAAATAAAATGTCGTGAGCGTCGATAGAAAACATGATCAGGCACAAAAAAATCTCAATAATCTCGGTAGGATGTTCACTCCGAACATGAATTTGATTAAGATTAACACAGATGGGGCAGCTAGTGGTCATCCGGGTTTTGCAGGTGCAGGTTTCATTTGCAGGGACTCTGACGCATAGACTGTAATGGCTCTAGCTCAACCTTTAGGAATTACGACTGCCTTGATTGCAGAAACCCGGTGTAACAGACAGGGGATTTGGGCTCCCATTGGATCGGCATCCGACCCGACTGGCAGGCACAAAACTCCCGTCACGTCACTCGGAAAAATAAAATAGGACTAAAAATTATGACCAATTCAAGAATCTAGCAACAAAAGAAGTGAGAATAAAAATAGAAGTAAAAAAAATATGCATCGAAAACAATCTCTGCCTTGTCTGGAAGGTAAGTTTGTTAACTAATAAAAATGATTTGAAATGTTGCTAACCGCTGGGAAGCAAGTACACATCAAGACCACAAGAGAAGATTCAAAATACTTGAAGGGGCATTTAGATTAAACAATTTATGCTAGTCAAAGAAATGCTAGTCCCATGAAAAACAAAATGGGCAGTTAATGTACAGTAAGTCCATTACATAAAAAAATAATGAGTACCAATGCTTTACATGTGGTTTTGGTAAACACCAAGATAAATTCATTTTTCAAACACATTTTAGCAACTATGACATTACTGCCAACGATTTTTTTGTTTTTTTTTTTCCGTAAAGGAGGCAAGCCTCATATATAATGATAATAGAAATCTGATTCGAAATCAGGGGTGATCACAAGACTGACTCGGTCTCCAGCTATTACAACAAATTCCAACATTTCCAAACAAATTCTAACATTTCCAAAAGACAGTAAAAACTTTCGTACCAATTTACACCATAGTCCCAATCTCTAATCTGAAGAAGGGTTCCGACCGTTCCTAACTGATTCCAAGGTGTCGTGACAAGTTTAAATGGCCTTGGTTAGATCGAAAGTACCAAATCCAAACCATATAACAAATCTACAAAAATAGAGATGTTAGGGTCCAAAGACCCAACCATTTCTCAGGGTTTTTTTTTAATCACAGTACAACAGACAAAGGTTTAGTAGAATCCATAGATTCATCCTTTTATCAGTGATTTTTTCATAGTAGCAGTAACACAGGTAACAAGTATAAATGATTATCAGTTGGCTGAATCGGTCTGGATCGGTGTAAGGGCTTCTTCAAAATCGGTTTTAGTGTCTTAGGAGCCTTTGGTGTCTTTGTAACTTGTTGTGTCTGAGTTTCTGGAAATGTTGATGCTGCTGTTGTCTTTAGAGTTGAAGTTGCTGGAGTGAAAGGAGATACCATAGTCATAAATCCAACCGATGATGCTACTGTGAGGATCTTTGTTGGTGAAGCTACCCAAAGATGTTGTAGAAGATGACTTCTATGAAGAGAAGAAATTAAGATGATAGATCGAAAAATTTATCAAGATCTTGAAAAAGAAAGTTGATAAAATTCACAACCCGTACTGTGAAATCACTAAATCACCAAGATCGATTAGCTGTGTCATTTGATGAACCACAAACTAAATCTGAGAAACTAAAAGTTAAATAGAAAAAAACATCTGAAAATCAAAAACAAGAAGACGATGGAAGATTCAACAGAGGTAGTAGTGGTTTGAGATTTCTCCTACTCAGATCTACTTCGGCTAGGGAGAAATCTGAGCAGGTGAAATCGCTTGGCTGCTAGGGTTTGAGAGGTTTTGGTGAGAAAGAAATTTAGAGAGGATGATTCTTAGAGACACAACCAAAAATAACTTATTAAATCAAGCATTACAATTAAACAACATTTGATATTGAATTCATGTAGACAGTTCTGGACTTGTCTAGACAAGTTCAACATTAATAGTTCAAAAGGGAAATATAGTAGGTTCCAAGTATAGTTAGGTGAAGCTAAATCCACAACCATACTAGCCTTACGGCATTTAAAAACACATGTAAGGAAAGCCATAAGATAATTATATACGTAAAGGATGGGTTTAATACATTTCAGATAGCAAAAGAAATCAAACTAATGATATACGCACAAGGTCAGACCCACCGAACATGGCACTACCAGATTTATCATTTACAGACATCTTAAAGGCTTTGTACAAGATTTCAGCAGCAAAATAAAGCAAAAAGATATGAGACTAAAGCAAAAACTAACTACCCCAGATGACCCTGTGATATACAATATCATAAGCTTACAAAATACTAACTTTCAAGCGCTAACAGCTTTCCGTAAGCTCTGCCCGGCTTACTGCTGCAACTTCTCTTCGTAGTCTGAGGGGGGAAAAACAAAACAAAACGAGGTGAGAGAATGCCCAGTAGAGGGTATAACAGCAAACATGTAATACCAGTGCTAAACATGATTAAATAGACGAGAGCAGCAGCTAAATAAAAATTTAGAAATGTAAATCTTAAGCAAAATATATATCATAAATTATTCGGAGCCGCAAATAAATTCACTCTACTATTCTCATGGCCAATGCCACCGTCAGGGTAGTTCTGGTTACCAGACATCGTTGTCGCAACGATCTTCCGGGTAGCCACCGAGGTGGTGGGGTGCCACTTAGGCCCGACGTTCCTAAAGTAGAGTCGCCTAGCTTATCATCGTAATCAAACAAACAAAAAAATGTAAATTCTTACATACATTTCGAGAAAATGAAATAGCTTCGAAATCAAGCGACTAACCAACACAAGTCTAAGATCCACAGTTTTCAACCCTACCAAGAAGTCAGTTCCGTAAGCAAAACTCAATTTTTATAACACCTTTGTTCAAACAGAAAATACATAAATTCATATACATCAATGAAAATCCGAATCATTGCTACGATAAGCGAGTAAAGCAGCACATGCAAATATGGAAATCCAAACAAATCAAACTACATAAATCAAGAGACTTTATAGGTACCCATTCCTTCCATTAACTTAATTTCATATTTTACAAAAAAAAAAAAACAAAATGTAGGAAATTATTTCAAAAACAAATTTAAAAAAAGTAAAACAGCCATTTTCATTAAAAAAAAAAAAAACTATCACTAGTTAAACTGATGCTTAACTAAGACAAAAATGAAAAAAACTTAGAGGAAGTGACATAATAATGAAACAAAAATGTTCCAGTAACTTGCTAATCAACAGAGATTACAAAAGTAAGAAAATCTAACTACATGAAATGAAATGAAATGGATAAGCCCCATAATTCAAACTGCAAACAAGTTCTTGAAACTGTGCATGTGATAATAATTCAACTGAAAACATAGTGGGAAAAGTATCAAAAGAAGTTCATGAAGGAAAGTTCAATTTTTTTGAATAATGGTGAAGTAGAATCAATGGTGCAGCTCACTGGATCATTTTTAAAAACGGGTGATAGGAAATTTTAAGAATAGCAATACAACACTAGATTTAAGTTAGGAAGAAAAATAAGGTCTTTGTAACTGCAAGACAATTTTAATCTTTACAAAATCATTTTAATTCATTTGAAATTATGCATAGTTGAAAGTGTAAGAGTTAAATCAAAAAGAATTGATGGATTCGAACCAAGTTCAAGTTTAAACACAGTTAAAAGATAATCGAAGGCATGGGTACTTTAAAGAACACTAAGACAAATCAGAGAATCAAAAGTACAAATTAGTCCCAATGAAACAGTGGAGAAAACATGAGATGAAAGATTGAAAGAAAAACCCTCTACCTTTGTGTAAAGATTTAGCCGGGTATGGAAGCTCCACTTCGGAATTAAAAGACACAAATCTCTCCTTTGCTTGAGATCATTTTCAAATGAAATCAGTGAAAAAGGTAAATGAGAGAAGAAGAAATATTCGGTGGAAGAAAAGGGAAAAAGAAGAAGTGATATTTGTCTGCAATTAGGAATGTTCCTGAGAAGGGAAAAATTAAGAGACCACAATTTCCCTAGCTAGCTCATGTCGGTCACGTGGCACACATGCGATTTTTTTTTTTCTTTTCTAGACTTCTCCAAGGTATCTACTAATCATGCTCACTAATTGGTGCTAAGGGATGACTAACAAACTTTCTTATGAGTTGGGCTAGGGCTCAAAGCCAAACGAAAAATATATGTGTCGCTACACCTGGGCTCTGCTTTTGGCTTCAAGAACAACAACAGAAAGGCAATGGCTAAAGGTTCTCTTCGAGACGGAATCATAGAACCTTTTGTGTTTCATCACATCCCCTACTCCCCCATCTTGGCACATCTCAGGGATAGTTGAGGAAATAAAGAGTAGAATTCGACAGATTCTACAGGCTACTATCCAACACAACTATAAAGAGAGAAATCAAGTAACAGATGGTTTGGCCAATCATGCTACAGATGGAAATCAAGTGGGAAATTTCTTAACCAAAATATGGGACCAGGCAATCCCAATTTTTATTAATCAAATTCTTTACCATGATTCCGTGGATTCCATATACCCATGTCAAATTGTAACCTAAGCCTTTATTAATAAAATGCATGCTTGAAAAAAAAAAAAAAACATGACCTTTAGATCTCCAATTTGACTTTGAATTATATATATATTTTTTAAGTTTGGCAATTTTTCCATCTCATCTTTCACATGCTTCTTGCATAAGATATTATCTAGTGGATGCATGGTGATTCCATAATTTAGACATGATCACCCGCAAATGTCAGCTTCAGAAGCGTTCATTGATGTGTTGGTTACTAGTTATTCAAGATGCAATCACTCAAATAAGAATACAAAATGTTGGATTCACGTCTGCATTCATATTATTTACAACCCTCTAGACTCGAAAACAAAAACTAAAAAAAGAAATGTACGAAGACTCGAAAACAAAAACTAAAAAAAGAAATGTATGAAGTAGCTCATAACTTTATGAGCTTCACACGTTATAACAGTGGATAAAGGTAAAAGTCGATAGATACAATTGAGGTAGCTTCAAACCAAAGCATTAAATTTTACTAGATTTTGTGCCCGTGCTACGTACCGGGCGGACCCGAAAACTATGTGCCCTCATTTTACTTTTAATCATATTTCTGGTTTTGGTGTGACGTGGTTTCACCCAGCCTCGTTGTGTATTTGGATTTGGTGTGACTCTGCTTCGCCTCGTCCAGTCCTGATGTATGCTTAGGATTTCTGATTTGGTGTGGCTCGGCTTCGCCTTGCCCGTCCCGATGCATACTTAGAATTTTTTTCTCACTGCCTTATAACACGTAAAGTTTCTGCTTATGCCTTCTGGTTTTGTAATTTTGTCTCGTCTTAATTTCTCCCCGGTGTGTTTATCAAAATTGGTTTACAATAACAATATTCATATCAACTTAAGCACACTTGATCATGGTACCATATCCATACGTGCGATAACATGATTTCTCAACAAACTATTGAAGACATTGCTTTGAGAAAAACAAAGAACACAACCATTCTCCATGACTGCCCTTTAGTTTGCACAGAACACCTGCCTTTCAGTTCAGGCCACAGCCACTGAACCGCATCTGCTCACACTTGATCAAACGAACACAACCATTCTCCATCTCGGCTTACATTGCCTCTTATTCCATCCGAGCTTCTCTGAAATTTCATTTCTCAATCTAATTACACCGATTCAGCACCTGAAAAACCCCACTTCATCACCCATACTGCAGCCACGAATCAACAACATCATTTATCACCACCACTGCCATCAATGGATGGAACCCTCAATTCATACCATATCAAACCCATGGAAATATTCAGTATACGCACATCGATCCTTAACCTATCAAATCAAACCCAATTCAGATTTGTGTTTTATAAGTCCCCACTCCATAGCACAGCTCCATCTTCATTACTTTTCAAGATCATTGCTTAATCATCCACAATCGACCATGAGAAACCATGGTTTTTCGTCTCCGATCTAGAACCCCAAATCAAGAACTCACTAAAACCACTCCCAAGTCAACTGATCCATCCCCACTTCATTATCTAACACCAACCTCTTAAAGTGAAATTCCAATCCTTGAAATCTCCATCTTGGTTTGACATTAGCTGAGACTTAAGTTAGTCGTTGTTGGAACCTTGGAGGGGAAATAGTAGTTCATCTCTTTAACAAACACCAGATCCATTGTCACGGCAAAGTTGGCAACTGAACTGAACTTGAACTTGATCTGTGTAAATCTGGTGGCTCAAGCATTTCCTCGAGCACCTTCTTTGCAGTTTTTGATGGTGAAGGAAATATGTTTTCTACTGAATTTTAACCTCATTTATACATCTCCTTTCCTGCAAAACACAAATGTGACACAAACCCATTCACATACATCATCCACAAATACAAAAACAGCTTTGAATCCTCTCTGTCCATCATTAAATATCAAAGGCAGTATACTAAACTTCTTCATTGCATTTCTTATCGATATGTTCTCTGCTCAAACTCTAAGTAAAACTCTCAAAGCTTTTTTATCTTTTCGATTCAGTACCACGATCAATGGCAGTAAGAACTATTTCTAATCCCGGTTTTTCTCGGCTTCAAATTCTGTCAGGCTTCAAATTTTTACCTTGAATTTTTTTTGAAGAAAGACAAATTAATGTGATCGTACACGTCTCAAGATTTTTAACTTTTTCCAACACGTCACATTTACGTGGGTCCGGCGATTAGTTTACTTAACGGGAGCATTTTTCAACTTGACGGTGTTATTTAACGTCTAGTTATAAGTAATTGGTGTAAACTCGGTGAAATTTTTTAATTAGTATTAGGCCGTTAAAATCAGGGGGTTTGAACCAATAACGTTCTCTACTAAGGCGTGTTATTTTTTTTTAAAAAATCTTCGACCAATAACGTTACGACACTTGTCTTCTTCAGAATTGTTGTATTTGAAAACTTTTATCTAATTTAATTTGAGGTGGGTGTTATACTCACCGTGTAACGTGGGAGCTCATATGACTTGGTCTTTTAAAAGAGGAGTGATTATCAAACCGAAGCGTATGACTTGATGTATTGGTAAGCCCTCGAACAATGACTAGAGGTTCTATGTCATGGTGTTTATTGATGCTCTTCAAAACTTCAAGATCGCAAGAAAGCACCTTATCACGGATTTGTAAAACCAATTTCGGAGACTCATATTCTTCTTCTTTTTCTCCGGCATCGATAAGTAACTCCCAATCTTATTCAGACATACCTCTCTTAACCTTCCCATACCGATATTGTATACTGTACGCCATCCAGTGCTGTATATTCTTCTTCTTTTTCTCCGGCATCGATAAGTAACACTTTGAACTCGGCAAAATTGTACCCAATCTTATTCAGACATACCTCTCTTAACCTTCCCATACCGATATTGTATACTGTACGCCATCCAGTGCTGTAATGCCACTCATAGATATCGATCCTCAGATCTATGTATAGGCAGTGTTCAGAATGCCAGTGTAATACAAATGACCCTTACACTCACAAAAGTATAAAATATCCCGTGGCAGCAGCAAACATTGTGGCATCGGTGCCGTTCCAAATACTCCACATCCAAATAAACCAAAGAGTCACCAACATTGATCCAATTCAACATACCATTCCAAAAGACACCAGAATCACGTATATCAGGCAAAGCATATGGATGTAAAATGACCCTCCATGTACATGTTTCCGAAGAGTAGATACTAATACGAAAATCGTCTTTTCTGTTCTTAAACTTGCAAATAACTTTGTAATGAGGTGTTTTAATCGGATTAAAAGCTAAACTAACACTGATATACGAACTAGTTCTTCCAAACGGAGGTAGGATAGTGTATTTTTTCGTGGTTTGATTATATATATAGTAGCTCCGAGAAATCGAATCAAACCTTCTAGTGTCATAGTTGAATAATGATGATCTGAAGGTACTATACAACAAAAGACCATTACAAGATTGTTCGATTTGTATACCTCCTATATCATTGGTGAAACTTAAGGTTTTAGAGGGCATGATGCTCTCCCTAACGTTGGAATCAATGGATATAAAATCGATTTTCCAGGTATTATCCCTGCTGCGTGGATCAAGGTCAAACTGAATGTGCAAGAACAGTCCATTGATAGAACGGTGACGGTATTTACGACTACGACGTTTTTGAATGAAATAGTTACCTAAGATGAGCGAGCACCATTGTTTGGATACACATCTGAATCTACGCAGTGACTTATTACGAAGGCAAACTAGAAGTTGTGTTAAGATATCATCGTTGTTGGCGATAATTGATGAAGTTGGTGGAGGTGATGATAACATGATGATAAGCTCTAAGAACTGATCGAGAGCTCTAAGAAACCCTAACTAACACATATATAGTCAATTATTTGACTTTTTGAGGTTCCTACTAGGAATTTATTTGTGCACACATCGTTAAAGTTCATCTAGAGCCTAAAGTGCCCAAAGCACTCAATATCAGAATGGTAGTTCGAGTCCCCGCACTAATTTGACCTGCGGACTGACTCTCAGTATCTGAGTTCCGCGCTAACCGTCTCCCAAAGTTAAGACAGTGGACTTGCTCTGGAGATCAGTTTTTCAAGTTTCTGCCCTAACCATTTCCAATAATAGGCCTATTGGAGAGTATTATGCTTTACAACTTATTACCTTAAATGCAACTCTTTTATATTTCTGTTGTGATAACTTTTCTTTGGGTTATGATTAATAATACAACTTATTATCTTTCAAGGTATCGAGATACTAGGTTTCGCTCCTTGCGCCTCCCATTATCAGTACCGCCGTCATTGTCTTCATATTAATAATATTGTACAACCAAATCCAGATCTTGCGTGATGGAGTAAACCGGATAGATTTGTCATTAATTGCTTAAATGCAACCTTTACCGCTTCTGTTTCAAAAGATACTATGGGTCGAACTACTTTTCTTGAGGTATGGAACCGTCATACTCATCGAGAACGTGACAACCCTTGCAGAAGGGAGGAAGTTCCTGATGAGCGTCGGCCCGATCGAAGTGATACAACAAGAGTTGAGGATGTCATGAACAATTATCAAAGTCGTGATCACTCTAGGGACAGCAAATACGATCGGCATGTACCCGAAGATGATGACTACTATACGATCGAGCAAGATAGGCGAGCAAGCCCAAGTTATTGGAGACATGACAGGCGTATGCACAGGGATGATCATATCCATGATGATCACTCAAAGAGGCTTAGACGTGAAAGAGACCGACAAATGAGCTGCGTCCAGTCTTGAGCCTATGGTCATTCAGCAAATGGGGTTTGGATATTCTAGGTCCATTCCCAGCGGCACCTGGGGGCGTAACGTATATTTTAGTTGCGCTGATTATCTCACCAAGTGGGTGGAAGCAGTGGCACTGGTACGAATGGAGGCGGTGCACATCCGCAAGTTTATATGGGAAAATATTATCTGCAGGTTCGGTGTGCCAGCAATGATCGTTTCTGACAATGTGAAGCAGTTTGATTCTGAAAAAAATCAAATCATTGTGTGAAGGGTTGTACATTAAACAAAATTTTTCTACCCGTACTATGCGCAAAGTAATGGACAAGCAAAAGCAACATATACATTTAACACAACTAACAAGCTTATCTTGGATAATCTAAAGAAAACCCTGGATAAAGCTAAAAAAAGGTGGACATAATTTTTACATGCAGTTGTGTGGGCATACGAGACAACACCGAGGCGATCGACAGGATTTTCACCGTTTACGCTAGCATACGGTACAGAAGTTTTACTTTCCGTAGAACTACTGGTTCCAACTTCCTACTACAAAGACTTTGGCGGAGTGCTTGGGGCAGAACTCAAAAATTCTTTCCAGAGATATGGAATTCCTAGACGAGGTTAGAGATGAAGCTTCAAGAAGGTTAGCAGTATACCAACAGTCCATGAAGCAATAATATGACAATAAAGTACGCGAATGGTCATTCATGCATGGAGATCAAGTGCTAAGGAGAACAAGGCCAAAATCGTTAGATGCAAGCGGTGGAAAACTAGGAGAAAATTAGAAGGACCTTACCGAGTGGATAAACTCGCTAGCAGTGGTGCTTACTGGTTGAGGAACATGAGTGGCAAGATGGAGAACAAACCATGGAATTGCTAGAAGTGGCAAGTGCCAACTTAATAAAAATACTTTTTCAGGTTAAAGGAATTCTATGGTTTGGTCTCCATCTTGCCACTCATGTTCGTCAACCAGTAAGCACCACCACTAGCGAGTTTATCCACTAGGTAAGGTCCTTTCCAATTTTCTCCTAGTTTTCCGCCGCTTGCATCTAACGATTTTTGCCTTGCTCCTTAAAACTTGATCTCCATGCATAAATGACTGTTCGAGTACTTTATTGTCATACTATTGCTTTATGGTCTGTTCGTATACTGCTAGCCTTCTTGAAGCTTCATCTCTAACCTCGTCCAGGAATTCCTTATCAATTCCTTATCTCTCGAAAGATATTTTGAGTTCTAGAATTCCTTAGCTTGGTCCCGTATGCTAGCGTAAATGGTGAAAATCTTGTCGATCGCCTCGGTGTTGTCATGTATGCCCACAGAACTGTAGGTAAAAATTCTGTCCACCGTCTTTTAGCTTTATCCAAGATTTTCTTTATATTTTCCAAGATAAGATTGTCAGTTGCCCCTGCTTGTCCTTTACTTTGCGCATAGTATGGGTAGAAAAGTTGTGTTTAATGTACAACCTTTCACAAGACGATTTGATTGTTTTAGAATCAAACTGCTTCCCGTTGTCAGAAACGATCATTGCTATCACACCGAACTTGCAAATAATATCAACTTTCGGAATGCGGGATAGTAACTTCTTCAAGCTCCTTTCTTTTCTCCAATGCGATTTCTATTCGCTTGTTTTCCTTTTCCAACTCCTGGAAACGGCCGCATAATGCTAATTCGATAGGCGTCACTTAAGGATTGACAACTTGAGCACTACGGGGGGGAGTGCGCACAGGGATAGATTAATAATGAATAATATGCATGCTAATCCGATCAAGGCAGTAAGTATACATTCACCTCAAAGCTACATTGCTTGGCGCTCTCCAGCACGCCACGTACGTTACCGATCCAGTCATACAAGCACTTATCGACTGGCAGCAGGGAAGTGTCAATCAGACCGCGAGCTACGGAAGGGTCCAAGATGGCTTAATCTTCATGAGTTCAAAGGATTTCCGCGGGAATTGATATGAACAGATTAGCGTTGAATGGATAGTTCGCCGCTGCCACACTAGCAGGATGGTTTGTGTTGAAAGGGTCGATCGAGGGAGCTACGGTAGCAGGGTGATGAGTATGATTCGAGGAGGTAGCGGTCGCAAACTGCTGAGCCATTAGTGGATAGTTGGAAGAGTCTACACTTCCGAGTGTTTTTTTTTTTTTGGACCCAAAAGTGATAGTTCTCCGGAGTAGCAGGGGGTAGATAGGAGAGTCCTGCTCCATGCCTCCATAACATCATCACTGACTAGGATGGGGACATCTTTCACGTTTCCGGCTGCTGGCTCCAATGAGAACAAGATCGAGCAAGGTTTTCCTCCAAACGAAAAAGTCCCTGAAATAATACCGTTATATCCGAGTACGATTGTAGAGAAGATTAAATACTAGAAGGGAACAAGAGCAAGCAGTCTACTGGCTAACAGCACAAAAAAAAAAAAAAAAAAAAAAAAACAAGACGGAAAAAGGTTAATTGAGTCATGCGACTCGTACCTTGATTAATGCGAGATTTCTGTCCAGAATTTAGCAGCTGCAGACAAAGACTAGCGGCTGGAGGTTAGCAAATTGATCTATACAGTGATACAAAGAAAAAGGAAAGAATAAAGAAGGGAACGGATGCTTACTTGATAAAAGAAGAATAATCTCCGACGAGATCTATGTGTATGGTAGAGAAATACGACAATATATAGAGCTTAGAATAGTGGCGTACAAGAAATATAGGCTAAGAGTTTGATAAGATTGAAGTTTCAAAGGAAGTGAAATTCTTATTTTAACAAAGAATCGGAGTCTTACTGGCCATGGGGGTTGTCGCTGTTTAAATACAGTACGGAACGTACCATAGTTGGATTACGTAGAAAAAGCTGATGGTTATGGAAGAGGTGATACGAAATGGGATCACGAGGGGACGTGAGATTAACACGTGGGCTTATGACTCAAATGGTGGAGTTAATAAGGAACCATTCTTTGGGGACTACCCAAAAACTATGGGGACTACTTTGTGATACAAATGTCCACCCTACATTATAAAGGGTGTCCTAAATGATTAGGGAAGACTAATTTTCCCTTATTCTAATTAAGATTATAACAAACCCTAATAACCCACTAATCTAACCTACTAATTAAAACCTAATGAACTCAATTTAAAACAGGATGAAGTTTCATCCTAGTGTAAACATGGATAAAAGAAAATTCAGCTCAACCTAAAACATGATGATACCGATTTCGTCCACATTTAAATAGAACAAGAAAGAGATTTAACTTCATAAAATTGGTTAAAAAGATCAAAATTAAAAAGATCTCTCACTAGATCAATTTTTTCCTTTTGATTTTATAGTCTTTCAATCTACTTCTTTTATTTATCTTGTTTTTGATGAACGTTTTTTAATCAATGAATGTTCTAATGGTTTTTTAACTGTTTTTTTCTGCAGAGTCTCATCCATTGTTTGACATGGGAGACATCCAGTTTTGGACCTTAATTTTCATATTCTCCGCTCAAGTTTTGTTGCTTCAACTAGATCCATCTTCTAAGTTCCCCTATTTTGCAGTATTGCAACCCATCGAATCTAAGATGGATAAAATCAGTATGTACCAGTATTTTGCCATTAATCATCTATATGATTTAAAAGTTTCAGTATTCTCCTATAAGGGTCAAGTTTGGAACTCAGTAACTCCGATTCAAGTTTCTTCCAGTGATCCCGTCGAGCCAAAGAAATTTTGAATTTTGAATTGCCGTGATTGGCGGCATGAAAACTTCTCGCCTTCCATAAATTTCGTCCTTTCCAAAGATTCAATCACCAATTAATGATAATATTTTGAGTCCTCAACCAATTCTCCCCTTCAACGGTGACTCCCTTCAATTTCTCTTCAGAATTATTTTCTTATCTAAAATAAAAGATCTTGAATATTCTCGTCAAACCACTCGTTTACATCCTGGGATTTATTCTTCTATAAAGTACCAAGTTTATTGGATCCACTTCTACCATCATCTCAAAAAACCATTACCAGTTTTCACTATCTATAATTCAATGGCATCTTCTTCTAATAACCCTATTTCGACCATCACTAATCAGCTTCAAAATGCCAATATTCGAGACATCTCATCTATGAGACTAAGGAAAGCAGTGGGTTCTATCAAGGCTCTATCTGTAGCAAAAGAAGAAAGAGGGTTTACCCTTATTGGTAAACTCCACACACCCCTCTGGAAGTCGTATAAGTTTAGAGAGATGAGAGCCTTGGAAAAAAATATTTTCTTATTCAAGTTTGGAACACAGGAAAGAATGGAAGCTGTACTCAAGAAATCTCCTTGGAATATCTGCAAATCTCACCTCAATCTCTTGGTATATGATGATCTTATCCCTCTCACTGAATGGAACTTTACTTCCCAGGAGTGGACTGTCCAGTTCAAAAATATCCTTCTCGAACATCATTCAGTTCAAGTGATAGATGAGGCTCTAGTTGAGTTGGGTACTAAGATTTGGACTAAACCTGATAATTGCCGTCCTTCTTATGGTAGCATGATTGCAGCTAGAGTCCGTGTTGATATCACTAAACCACTACTTAGAGGTGGATGGTAGAATACAAGAGATGGAGGTGTAACTTGGGTTTCATTATCATTGGGAGCGGCAGCCGAAAAAACTGTGTCCTCATTGTTGGACAGTTGCACATGACATTCAAGAATTTGAAAATACCGCACACGATTTGAAGCTGAGAAGATTTACAAATGATGAATATCTCAATTATATTCATGAGTTAGCTAGGGATCATGAAGTGGAGATATGTGACGATTTGGATATGCTCATTCAAAAGATATGTGAAGCAAGTAAGGCAAAGTTAGTTGTTCAGAAGGAAGGTCAAGAGGAAACTAGGAGACCTAAGAGATCAAGAAGTACGGAAGAGGATGCATCTCATGATGAAGATTTCGCTGACCTTCAGTACATGCAGAATGCTGAAACTATTTCTGAGAAAAATACTGGTACAAACTATAATCCGGATTTTGATGGCATGGAACATGATCTAGTGGAGGATAGAGATGAAAATTTCAAGGAGCTCTCTCATGTCAGGGATGAGGCTGTTGCTGATCCAACTCTGGTACTTTCTAACTACAATTTTTTTTGCTGCCTGACTTACTATCACAATTCTTCTTCATCTCTTTCTTTCGTTTTACTGTTTTTTGATTCTCACAGTTTTAAATCTTTTTCCACTATGAAAGTAGTTAGTTGGAATTGTCAAGGTTTCTTTGGTAGAGATACCAGATATCACCTCCAGCTCATAAACCGCACTCACTCTCCTGATATCATCTTTTTGTGTGAAACTAAGGTTAATGTTGACAGAATTCTTGGCCTCACTAGTTTTCTTAGCATGCCCAATAAGGTCTTTGTTCCCTCAATAGGTACTGCTTGGGGGCTTATCTTTCTCTGGAAGGATGGCTTCCAAGTTTACATAGTTGGAACCAACAATAAAATGATACATGCTAAAGTTATGAATGACCCTATCAAAGGTGTATGGCTCTTGTCCTGTGTTTATGGGACCCCTTACCCAAATGAGAAAATAGATCAGTGGTATTCCATCTATAATATGAGTAAAACTATATATATCCCTTGGACTGCTTTAGGTGATTTGAACATCACTATTAGTCATAGTGATAGAAATAATCTCAATACTCAATATTTCTCTCCTGAGGTTTTAGAGATAATTAATGATGCAGACCTATATGACTTACAATTTTGTGGAAACCCATTTACCTGGTCCAGCAATAAACATGGTACTGGTCGTATAAAATCTAGAATTGATAGAAGTCTAGTCAATAGTAACTGGTTCACTTCCTACCCTGATTCTATAATCACTCATTTACCTCAAAATGGTTCTGACCATGCCCCTATCTTATTAGAACTTTGTAAACTTAATAAACTATTGGGTAGGAATTGGAAGTTTTTTGAACATTGGTTATTTCATGTAAACTGCACTGACGAGATCAAATCTGCATGGACTTCTAGTATTTCGGGTTCTAATGCCTTTATTTTTTCAAGAAAGCTAGCTAACACAAGACATGTATTATCTCACTGGAGTAAAGGCATCTACAATAATGTCAATAGTTCTATAGTGCAACTGCAACAAGATATTTCAAATCTGCAAGCCAGTGATATTAATGGTTCAAATACTGAAGTTGTGGTCAAGCTAGAACAGGAGATCAGAAAACTAAATGACACTCAAGCGAGCTCAAATAGACAGAAAGAAAAAGATCATTTTTACAATGATATGGACCTAAATTCAAAGTACTTCCACATAAGAATGAATCGAAGAAAATCCAGAAATAGAATTGACTCGCTGCTGTCCCATGATGGTAATTCGTGTAATGATACAAACTCTATTTCAGCTTTGCTCAAGAATCATTTCCAGACTATTATGACTTCTTCTTCACCGACAAATAGTAATTATTTTCTGCAGTATATTCCAAAATGTATCTCTGTGGAGGACAACACTAAGCTAGAAGCCATTCCCATGGAGGAGGAAATTTACCAAGCCCTTATGATGATGGAGCCATGGACTTCTCCTGGTCCAGATGGATTTCCGCCAGGTTTTTACCAATCTCAGTGGCAGACTGTGAAGCAAGATGTTTGTCAGCTAGTTCAATCATTCTTTCATTCAGGATTTCTTCTCAAGAAATTGAACAAGACCAGAATCACTCTTATTCCCAAAGTTCAGGTTGCTCGAAGACCGGAGGACTTTAGGCCGATTGCATTGTGCAATACTATCTACAAGATTATCTCAAAAATCTTGGCTCTGAGATTGAAAAAGTATATTTCCAGGATTATTTCTCCCTTGCAATCTGCATATGTTCCAGGAATATTGATTTCAGAGAATGTTTGTTTAGTGCAGGATATTTTCCAAGCTATGAAAAGAAAAGAAGGTAAGAATGGTCATCTTGCTCTTAAGATGGACATGTCTAAAGCCTTTGACAGGCTTGAGCGGTGTTTTTTAATGGATATCCTCAAGAACTTTGGTTTTTCTGACAAATTCAGGCAACTAATTTTACAGTGCATCTCTACTACTGATTTTGAAATCATGTTAAATGGTTCTCCAACGTCCAGCTTCAAATCCTCTCGTGGTATTCGTCAGGGAGACCCACTGTCTCCCTACTTGTTTATTTTAGCCATGGAATCTTTCTCTAGGTTTTTGGATCATTGTGAACAAACTGGTCAATTAGCTGGTATGAAAATTTCTCGCTCTTCTTCAAAAATCAACCACTTACTTTAGCATATGATTATTTACTTGTTTTTGTAAGGCTAATGAGCCCCATGTTAATAAGATGCTCTCAGTTATAGCTCAGTCCTCTCAATGTTCAGGGCAGATAATTAATTTTTCGAAGTCTGCTATTTACTTCAGCTCCAACACTGAACCAGATACTTGTCAAGTTATCAGTGGGACTCTTCAGGTAAGATACTTAAGTCTGTCAGATGAAAAGTATTTAGGCCTGTTTTTTTTCATTGGTAGAAACAAACGTATTCCTTTTGTTTATCTTTCCTAAAAGATGAATCACATGATATCCAAATGGAGCGGCTCCAACATATCGGAAGATGGACGTTCTGTAATGATTAAAAATGTTTCTGGAGCCATCCCCATACACCACATGACCAGTTTCAAATTGCCAGCTATTACTATCAACAAGCTTAATTCTTCTCAGCAGAAATATTGGAGGAAAAAATACTCTTGTAGGGGAAACCATGTCATCCCCTGGAAAACAACTCAAAAAGCCAAAGAAGAATGAGGGTTAGGTTTTAGAGATTTACATATTTTCAACAGAGCTCTCTTATCGAAATTATCTTGGAAGCTATGCTCAAACACAGACTCGATGATGACAAGATCTCTACAAGCTAAGTATTATCCTAATAACGATCTATTTAATGTTAAGAACAAAAGCAGTTCTACGTGGTCTTGGCGTAGCTTCAGTTCAAAGCTCTCATTCGTTTTACAACACAGTTGCTGGTGTGTGGGGAACGAGAGACAGATTCAGATATGGAAACACAGATGCGTTAAGGAGCTCAACAGTCCTCCAGTTCCTAAAAGTGTATGTTCTTCACAGCATATCTACAAGTATGTCTATGAACTCTTCAACATAGATTCTGCAACCTGGAACATAAACATTCTCCGGAATCTCTTTGATGCTGCAGTTATCTCTCTCATAGTAAAAATCCCGATACATGTTTCTCAAGATGACAGGCTTGTTTGGCTGTTAGAAAACTCCATTTCCTTCAGCGTTAAATCTGCTTATATAAGAATGCTAGAAGACCAGAATGGAGTCAGTACTATCTCTCCCAGAATGCAGAAGAATTTCAAAACCCTTTGGAAACTCCCTCTTCTTCCTAGAATTAGACATTTTCTTTGGAAGGCGATTTCTGATTTTCTGTCTACTAGAAGTGTTCTGAGTTCTAAGATGCCGGGCATATGTAATTCTTTCCCTTACTGTGATTCCTCACAAGAAACTTCAGATCATGTTCTGAGAGACTATAACTTCCCAAGAGAAGTTTGGTTTGCGTTAACTGGTTGGTCTGAAAACATAACTTCAACATTTCCAGAATGGGTCTGCTCTTGGTTTGATGATTTTCATGGACATAAGATATCTTCTGAGGAGTTATGTTCTAGAGCAATCATTGCCTGATCGGTGTGATAAGGTTTTCAATAAAACAGTCCCACAACCAGACAGGACTATCAAAAAAAGTAGAAGTCTTATTGAAGATCACATCTTCAAACTCAAAAAAGATACATCTCACAGTCTTAGAGTCTGTCGTACTAACCTGCATTGGGACCCCCCTCCTCAAGGATTTTTTACTATTAACTGTGATGGATCTTATTTAAACAATTCTGGTAGTATAGGATTGATAATCCGTAATTTTGCAGGTTGGCAACAAGAAGCTAAATGCATCCATATAGCTGAAGTGTGAAATGCGGAGCATGCTGAATGCATGGGACTATGGGAAGCAGTGAACTGGGCACAAGATCTGCGGTTAACAAAGGTGCATTTTGAGCTTGACGCAAAGACAGTGATTGATGCTGTGATTAAGAACTATGTTATAGATTGGCGACTTCTTAATTTAATAAAAGATATTCAAGGTTTTTTTAGTAATAATTCCTCTTGGCTATGCAAGTACATTCCCATAGAGAAGAATAAGATTGCGGACATTATTTCCAAGCTAGCTAGAGTCAACAGTCTAAGTAACTCTTGGTCCAGTTCTATTCCTAGAGAGATACAATCTCAACTTGTAAAGGATAGAACCCCCTTGTAACTTTTTTCTCTGCAATACATTTCTTCTTGCTTCAAAAAAAAATAAAATTAAAACCTAATTAAAAGATAAATTAAATTAAATTAAAACTTAAAATCAATTTCAAAACTGATTATTCTTTTCTTCTTCATCTTCTTCTTCTCCTCTTTTCCACTTCTCCGTATTCGAAAAAATTTCATCGTCGATTTATCAATCTTCATAAGCAATTTCCTTCATACCCATTCTTTTCAATTCGTTATTTGTTGAAGAAATCGATTAGAAATCATCAAAACCCATTGAAAATGGTAGTTACGGTAGATATTTCGGCTAGGAGAATTTTTCGTGTAACCCTAGAATTGCTAATCAAACTTCCAAAAATAAGAACAGTTCGGTGTGATCGCAAAAAATTGACTAATATCTGGTGACCGAACTATATAGTTCGATTTTCTCGCAAAAAAATCTCTCGTAAAGGAACTCAATTTTTCCTTCGAAAGAATGAGTTCTGTTTTGTCGATAATTTCTCTTGCTAACCGAACTTTTGAAATATTTAGTTCGGTGTGCTCGCAAAAAAAAAACTCTCATAACCGAACTAAATTTTTCAAAATTTAAGAATGAGTTCGGTTTTGTCGATAATTTTTATGTCTAACTGAACTTTTAAAATATGTAGTTCGGTTACGTAGCTAGCCTATTATTTTTGGTAACCGAACTATAGTCCGTTAACCAAAAGAAGTGATGGGATGTGTCATAGTACAAAATACCAACTGAGTTGGTTTTCCATTGGTTGATTGGTTCTATTGGATCACATGGAACCTACAAGTAATAGCACAACGTCAATACCATAAAAAAAATTCTTACAAGTTTTGTAATGTAAATTTTATATCAACCCTACTGAACAAAAAGTTCGGTTATGTAGTTTCCAGAAATAAATTGGGTCCTTACCGAACTCGATCTTTAGATTTTCTATGTATAAGTTCCGCAATGAAACTGAAAAAATCGACTAAACCGAACTCTAAGGTTCGGTTAGAAATGTTGTATTTATTTATTTTCGCGACATTACTGAACATAAAGTTCGGTAACAAAAGTGCTGATATCTACTCAACTGAATAATGCACTTTAAACTCTATAAAAATAGTTCGGTTACATGTTTTGGAAAAACATAACCGAACTATAAAAAACTACCATTAACATGTAGTTCGGTTACCTGCGTCTGCTAAATTTAGTGACCGAACTACACATTAAGAACAGTTTGGTTACCTCGCAACCTAAATTTGGTAACTGAACTAGGTTGAGCTAACCGAAAATTTTCCAGAAATTTTGAGTTTGGCCAAATTTTTGCACAATTCAAGCTACATTAACTAAATATGAGGCATACCTGAGTACCCATAGATTCATCTTCAAGTTTTGGATGATAAAATCCATCATTTGTGTGATTAGCTTAAGTTTGGGGCAAAAAACTCATTTTCAGATCATTAGAAGTATTGAAGAATACACTATGAGGTGAAGGGGGTTCTGATTCTGAGGATGAGGTATCATCACATGAATCATCCAAATCATAATTACTAAACTCAAAAAAAGTTTTTTTTGGTTCACCCATGTTCTTCTTCATATTTCCTTCTTCTTCTTATCTCTCAATAATAATGTTATAAAAAAACAATCCCACTAATATAACTCACTTATCACTAACTAATCAGTTACTAATCATTATACTAACACTAATTAATCATCACACTAACTAAGTTTATCATTAAGGATAAAGTAGGTATTTTTTTAAAAATCAGATAAGGGGTGACTAGAAATTACTACCAATAACCACCTCAAAAACTTGAGAGTAGTCCCCCATTTTTAGGGTAGTCCTTCTTAATAAGATCCCACCAAGGGATCGATGGAAGAGCTATAGGGACCCGATAAACACGACTGGCTCTGGGCTTTATAATGACGCACATGGACTTGTCAAGCTTCACTGGTAAGTGGTAAGTAAGCATTTGTATAAAGGATTTTCAAGTACATACCGTGGTATTTGTAAATGATAAAATTAGCATGGGCATATTTCACAAGGAAAACCGCCCGGATATGCTAGTGCCATAATTCACTTACGCAATTATTGCCACGTCGCCACGGCGCATTGCAACCTTAGTTTTCTTAATTCTTCAACAAGTAGAGAATTAAGAGGAGATAATTGTACCCTATTAAAATAGCGTACGTGCGTACCGTAAAAGCTATTCCATACCGGTGGAACTTGGTTTATTATGGAAGCTAGTGGGTTTATCAAAGAAACCTGTTTGGTTTATTATGGAAATCCGTCCGTTTATTAAAGAAATTTATGGCTTATTAAAGAAGCCCAGTTTCCTTATTTGAAAGCCCAGATTGTTTATTAAAGAACCCGTGACTTATTATCGAAGCCCAAAATACTTATTCTGGAAATCATTTTGAGATAGACACAAATCTTGGAAGATAGACAAAGATCTTCCAGGATAAATACAAATCTTTAAAGATAGATATGAATCTTTCAAGATAGATACAAATGTTGCGGGGATAGACAAAATTCTTGAAGGGATAAATATGGATCTTTTAAGATATATTCAAATATTTGAAGATAAACAAGGATCTTCCGAGATAGACTCAAATCTTGTAAAGATATCCAAGAATATTTCAAGATAAACATAAATCTGGAGAAGATAAACATGGATCTTCAAGGATAGATACAAATATTAAAGTATAAGTACAAATTTAGGTGATTATTTTGGCTAACACCTCACTTCAAATCCCAGTCGCAACATGCAAGAATTCCTCGAAACCATTTTCCCTATGTTGGTTCAAACAAAGTCCAATTGGGAAATTAACTAGTTATTGCATATTCAACCGGTGGGAGATTTAATTTTGAAGACTAAAGACTCCTACATTGCTCTGAAAGATGTTCTTTGTGTTCCTGACTTGAAGCAAAAATTATATAATTAGTAAACTCACAAGTAACAAGGATGGTAATCTCTATCCTATATTTTTTTCTCATCCTACTGTTTATAGGTGAAAACAATTCCTGCCGGATTTGGTAATTTGGGGTGTGTGGATGAGGAATGAATCTAAACCCTAAACAAATGCACTGGGAGGTGAGTGCTTGTGATTCGAGAAATCAATCTGTACAACTCTGGCCTAAACCAAGAAATGGCCGTTCCAGACTTGCTTCGGTCACAAAGTGAAGGAGATGGGGTTGATCTTAGGGATGGAAGCGAAGAAAGTGTTGAGATTGTGAGGTGTTGGCTATGTATGACTTGTATCAGAAAGCTGAACTGGCTTGCATGATGTAACCTATCATTTCCGGTGTTTGAATATGATTGTATCAACACTTTCATGTGTTGTCTGTTCCTTGTTCTTGTTCTTGTTTGGGAAATAGGGAGGAGAACCTATTTATACAAGTCTTTAAGCCTAACCCTCGTATCTCGTGGGAAGTAGAGAAAGTGGAGTGATGGAGTAGTGGAGTGTTAGTGTCACACGACCAGTCTTGCCCACTTCTTCCACCATCACTAACCGTCCATGACTTCCTGACACGTTCTTGTGATGGCGCGTTGTGCGCTGCACTCTATAAACCGCCAGACCAATACCCCAATATGTATCCCCCAGTTTGTGACATGATTGATGTCTCGAGTGTGTGGACCGTGGGACCCACAAAAAGTAGCATGTAATGCTAGATTAAATAACTAAGTTATTTAGGAAGTTGATATTTGTGAAGTATCGTTTGTATTCTATGCAGGTACTGCATTGAGTATACTCAGCATGTAGGAAGCATCGTTGTTTAAGCGTCTTAAAATAGCCTCATGTCCGGCCTACTTCATATGATGGTTTGGAGGTTGCGCAAGAAATCCCTCCCTTGGCCGACCACATGGTGTGGTATAGTGACGGGTGGTGATCACCATGACGCCTCACTGACCAATTAAATCCTGATCAGGGATGTATAACCAAGCCGGTGAAGTTGTACATACTAGATGATCTTTGAGACACTCATCTGCGACCGTTGGTGGAATTAGGGTTTTAGAAAAGGTGAGCAAGCACCACTTTTCAGCTTGGTCGAATCCAAGCTTGGGACACGATTTTGGCATGGCCGATCGGCCATGCATGTAGACGGCATGCCGGTACACATGCCCATACCTCACTTTCCCGTGAAAGTGTGATCTGGGCCACTCAATTTGTCCGGCGAAGTTGAGTGGCCGAGATCAATTTGCGACAGAAATCTGGTGCCGCAAAATCCGTGCATCATTCCAACTTTGGGTGCGCGTTTCAAGACGACCAGGCTTGGTCGGTCTCGGCCGATTGGTTCGGCGTGTGGGTGGTAGGCTGGTGTCCACGCATGTACTTCATTGCCTCATAGAAACGTGATCTAAGCCACTCAATTTGTTCGGCGAAGTTTAGTGGTCTCGATCAGTTTACAATTAGGAGGTGCGACCACGCCTGTTTTGGGCGCGTGAATCTAGGTGTATATCCAAGTTCGGTCTTGGACGATTGGGTGTGGAGATAGGGGGTCTTCAGTGATCTTGTTGATACTTATTGGACCTTCTTAGTCTATTCCTGAACCATTCATCCGAGAAGGAGAAGATGGACGCTCGTGATCGCGACACAAACCCTAGTCAGGGTTTTGTTGGCCGTGTGTCACACCAGTTTGGGGCGCACAAATCAGAACGACCAACTATAGTTGGTCCTGACCGATCAGTCAGGTATGTAGGTGGGCCCGTGATACTTTTGTTGACATGTTCCGGGCCCTTTGAATCTACATCTACACACTCCATTTATTCCTGCGAATATGGATGTTTGAGACTATTTTGCGACACATGTAGTGTATAGCAAATCCTAATTTAATGTTTTTTTGTCCATACTGCTTTGGCTTGGAAGGTTAGGCAAGCTATGCCATCCTTTAGGGGAGGCCGACTATGCGGGGCCCGCGTTGGATCGGTAGTGAATATTCCAATACCTGCTTGGGGTCATGGATTCGATCTAAGTTATCCAATCATGTTGGTGAAGTTGGATGGTCGTGATCGTTTCTGAGACTGATATGGATAGTCCAAATTCGAATATGCTCAATCGGGCTAGTATAACACACCGAGAGTTGTATGCTCAATCGGGCTAGTATAACACACCGAGAGTTACAGCCTGTACGGGTATTTCGTACATGTTTCATTATTAATGCTTGGAGGTTCGTGTTTCTCTGCTGAGAACAACACTCAGTCGTCATGCCGCACCGATAATGAGTACAGTAAATACAAGGCTGGTCATGCATTAATTAATAATGATATAAATTCACAGGGTATATGGGATTGTTGCCACATGCTCCAACCTGGATGAATTTCGTGTATTTAATTCACATAATACTATGATTGTTGCTATATGCTCCATTCTAGGTGAATTAGTAAAGTGAAGAAGTATTCATCACTTGTTAATGACTTTATCTTTTGCAAGATGTCAGCGTACAATTTTGGCTTTTACAATTTTAGCCTTAAATGAAAATCCACCATCAACACCTACATATTATCAAGTTGATGTTGGAACTCAAGGAACCTTTACACTCTAGCATAAAACAATGGTACAGCCTACAAATTATATTTTCAAGAAACTTGAATCATGTTCACATATTAAGATTACCAAAGAAGATTCTAGTTCTTTATGTCACTCTTTTCATCCTATATATTCTCGAGCTCATGTCATAACTCAAACCACTTCTACACTCTGGCATAAAACAATAGGATACCCTACAAATTTAATTTTGAGGAAACTTGAATCAAGTTCACTTATTAAGATCGCCAAAGAAGATTCTAGCTCTTTATGTAACTCTGTTCATATCATAAAGAGTATAAGATCACAATTTTTATACTTCTGATAGTTTTCTACTGCACCACTTCTACTAGTTCATTGTGAAATTTGGGGATCATCTCAAACAATGTTTGTAGGGATCTCACAAGAAAAAAATTATTCTTTCATTCTCAAGATGAGGGCTTCATTTTAGAGGAATTACGTGGACTATATTATTTTTTTGGAGTAGAAACTACATCATTATTTGCTTCATTTTCAAGGACTTACGTGTACTGCATTATTTTCCTAGAGTGGAAGATACATCATGATTTTCTTCTAACTCAATCAAATTACACTATGTATATCTACATCAGTTTTATTTAAAAAATAAAAATCTTTCACTTTTCCAATTAGGCCTATTTTTAGGCTAAAATGAAAAAGTGAAAGTATCTCTTTTTTTTAAAATCGGGGGAGTATATGTCTACTTTAGACACTTACATGCTGGCCTGCAAGACTTGCTCTACACCAATTGCATATGGTCCTAGATGTTTCTTACATGATGGTAAATCTCTAGATGATCCACTATAATATAAAAGCATTGTTAGGGATTTGCAATATCTCACACTCAATAGACAATATAACACTTTTGGAGTTAACTATGCTTCATAGTTCATGCATTCTCCTACAACATCACATATGTAAGTTTTCAAAAGAATTTTGGGCAACCTCAAACATTCTCTTGGGTCTGGAATTTCCGTCTCCCATATGATATTACATCTATTTCAAGATACCCTGACTTTAATTTGGAAAGGATGCCCTAATACCAGCAAGTCCACTACAAGATACTGTGTATTTATGGGATCTTCACTCATCTCATTGACCTAGAAGAAACAACCCATTGCGTCAAAGTCAAGTACTGAAGCTGGATACAAAGTACTATCTCTATTGGGGGATGAGATTGGGTGGCTGTCTAATCTCCTTGTTGAAATTAATTTGCCTATTTTTGCACCCATTATATTGTATTGTGACAACAATGGTGCTCGTGCTCTAGCTGAAAATCCCATCGTTCATTCTCTTAGAAAACATATTGAACTGGATTTCCACTATGTTAGACATATTCTTTAAGCTGGTCTTGTAAACTTCACTTATATTCCTTCATCTCTGCAACTAGCGGACATTCTCATTAAATATCTGAATCTTAAGATTTTATCTGATCTCCGAGATAATATAATGCACTTCTCCATACGAGCATCAAATTGAGGGGGTATATTAGACAGTATTATGTTTTACTTCTATTCAATATAATATATAGGAGTGTCATGTGTACTCTTTGATATTTCTGTTGTGATAAATTTTGTTTAGTTTATTTGTGCCCACCTGTCCATTCGTTATAAATACTCAAGTGATGTTTTGTTTTAGGTTAAGAAAAAGTGGCAACTATTGTCAAACCCATTTCTTAAACATTTTTCACCATGAAACCTATGGGGGGAAAACTTCATGCGCGCACCCATTTTCTGAGTAAAAATTTCCCTCAAATCCATATTTTCTATAAAAATATCTTCGCTTCTTCTTGCTCGTTTTTTTTTCCTTCGTGACTTCCTTTTTCCTTCGTCCTCTGTTTTTTATGATTACCTTTTCTTTACTGAGATAACATGGTGAGATTAATCAAGGATAATCATGTCTTGTCATTAATTGATAAGATTTTTGGAATAAGATTCAAAGTGATTCCCTTTTTGGGTTCTAAATATGTGATCTTATTTCAATTTTCAATAAGTAGAGCAGATTCAGTGGTTTTCTAGGTCTAATCCCATCTTTTTCGTGTGAAGTTGGTATGATTTCGTTGCGCTTCGATTCGGTTTTTCTAAGGCTATTGAGAATAAAACCTAGTTGTTTGATATTGTAATTATGATTTAGGGAACTAGGGTTTATAAGAAATTAAGGTTCCATTTGAGCTAGTATTGATTATAATCCAGTGGAATTAGAATTTTTTGATTGAAATTTGATATGTAATTAAGAATGTGAGTGAATACAAATTCGAGTTTACTAGGTTTCTGCAAATATGATTTTAATTATTACGCGTCATGCATCAACTTTTTTGTTAGAACTTAAGTCAACCAAAATAATGAATGCATAACATGTTATGCACCAAAGAAAATAACTTGTTATGCAGTCGAGAAAATGATGCATAACGCATTGTACAAATACTTTAGTACCAAAATAAAATAAAAAATATTTGCATAATCTTGTATGCAACCGAGAAAATGGTTACATAACTTATTATGTATCAATTCTTTTGTAAGCACTGAAATCAACCAAAAATATTTGCATAACTTGTTATGCAGTCAAGAAAATAACTGCAAAAAAAAATATGCATCCTTTTGTTTTAGTGGTTTGCATAACCAAATTAGTGGATGCATGAACTAAAATATGGATGAATTAGGAGTTATGCATCTTTTGTGGTGGTTGTATAATTCGTTATAATCTTCTTCTTTTTTTGTTCATATAATATTTCTGAAAGTATATATATAGTTTTAGTGGTTGCATAACAAATTAACGGATGCATGAACCAAAATATGGATGCATAATATGTTATGCATCCTTTGTGGTGTCTAAGTAATTAATGTGGTATACATTCTCTGTGATAGCCACATAATGGTTATGTGTACCAAATTTTCAAAACAATTCCTAAAAGAACAATCATCGCTGACTTTTTGGTGTAAAATTTAAATTTGATATTATTATTTGTACTCGTTGTGTAGATCTCTTTAAAAGTTTTCCAACGAGGTAAAATTTATAAAACTATAAGGCACAATTTTTTAAATGTGTTATATTCTAGTTCGCTTGGGAATTATACCATAAGGGGTATGCGGAATTTTTTTAGAATTTCAAATAATTATGAGTGTCACAAAAACATAAGAACTTTTTGAGCCAAACAATAAGACTAATAAAAAAAATTGTCCTTAGCCTAACTTCCCCTTTGTGGATCCCCCGGTAAAGTTCATCTACAGGCTAACTTAGCCTGTGGACTGAGTTCCTGGAATAACTTTCTGCTAAGGATGCTAGATTAATTCATAGCTCGGTATAACATTGGGTTAGTCAATTGAGATTTTTGGAGATGTCGAAAGAATTTTAGACTTCTAAAATATTTTGTTAGTTAATAGAGAGTTCCTTAAAATCTCAAAAAATCTCTGTTATTGGATCGTGACTTTCTAAAAGTCTTCATAATTCTCTGTTATTGGATTTGGAATTTGAAATCAATGATTTATGGTTTTGAGACTTGTAGAGACTTTTATTACAAAACATACCATAAATGGATAAAAATAGTCTCTCCTAAGTAGGTGATATTTTGAGAGACTTTGTTCTTTCTCTTTTCTTTAAGGATTAAATATCAAAATATTAAAAAAAAAAAAACTAGAATACTAAATAAGCTACAATTAAATTCATAAAAAATGATAGAAAAAATTGTTGTCTTCCAAAACCCAATAAGTTTACTAGACATTCAAATCCCTTTTGGTCGTCTCGTTTTGATTTTATTGGAAAAATTGTTACAATTTATGTTAGCCATGCATGGACTAATACATTTTCATTGAAATATCCATATATTCATTTTGAAAAATGAATAAATACTATATTATTTGTTTCATGTGTGTAAGATAAAATTCATATATGTTTTATTATCTCAATGAATCACCATAATTCCTTGAAAATCATTCAGAGAGTATCTCTAAATTCACAGAGAGTCACCCAAAATCTCTTGCATCAAAAGTCATTGAATGTCTCTACTAATCCCAAGACAAAATTAGTTAAAAAGACCAAAATCAAAAAAAAATTGGGTGAAAAAGACAGTTAGATTTAGATACTGTTTAAATGGACAAAAATTTAAAAATAGGCAGGATGTAACCAGTTTCATCCTGCCCATTTTCAATTATTTTTTCTTATTTTTTTTTACACAGGATGCATCCAGTTTCATCCTTGCTATTTTTTTTTTGTCCATTTTACCCATAAAATTTTGTACTCGTCCATTTGAACGGTGTTTAAATTTTTTTGGACAAATGACCAATTTTCCGTAATCCCAACTGACTAACCCCTGCAAGTTAGGCTGCTGCATTGGACGAGTAATATAAATTTGGCGTGCACCATAGCACGAGAGGTACCAGAGGTCCAGGGACCAAAGCGCGGGAATAAAAAATAAGGTGAGCGTGGATCAGACCGAATCTCAAGATTAGTTTGTCGATCTTCTACTAAGGCTGCAAGCTTAGTTCATAGCTCGGTATAAGTTAGGCTGCTGCATTGGACGAGTAATAGAAGTTCACAGTGCCCCATAGCATGGAAGAGTTGTTACCAGAGGTTGACTTGTACCACTTAGGCATAAGACTAGCTATATGCCACATATTGTGTTTATGAACAAGGGCATCTTTGTTAGGTGATTTTAGTTTAGATCAAGATTGGTGACATACACAGGACACAGTTACGACAGGACAGGGTACCTATTCTGGCGTGTCCGTGCATCCTTGGTTTACGGGGATTACAATTAGACAGAGTGAGAACACTCTCTTTACGGGGAATATCCACTTTCTCCGATTAATGGTAACATATACAAGGCATGAAATATTGTTACATCATTATGCACATTCCGACTAGATAAAACGGAAACAATATGGAACAAAAAAAGCATGTTCGGTGCTGTGTTCTTGCATATCGCTATTAATTATGACCACATATTTGCAATGCAAATGAAACATTAGATATATTTCCTATTAAGTTCTTCCTGAAATTAAGATCCACACATTTAATGTCCATTCGGATTTAATCTTATATAAATTAGTCCTCCATGTAGAATTCCTTTAATCAAAATTTCTAGAGAATTTATTAAGAGAAAACAGAAAGTTAAAATTAGAGTTTAGTACCAACAAAAAATGGAAGGCAAGAACTTGAAGATGCCTTTTTTTCTGGTGATCTTAGTGTTGGGAATGTTGACTGGGAAGATTTCAGCGTGCTGGACAACATGTATGAAGCAATGTCAAGATCCAATTGGATGGGTTCCATGTGCTATATTCTGCTTGATAGATTGTAAGGGTAAGCATGATGAGGTTTCCTTGGATAATAATATGGTTATTACATCTACTACTACTGATTATTGCAACCTTGGTTGTGGGTTCCTGAATTGCTCAAACAAAGAATCCACTCCTCAGCAAGTGGATGATTGTATCAATGCTCGGTGTGGGTTAGAGTGCACTGATTAAGTAAAAAAAAATTAATAACGAAATAGTCCATTGTAACGATGAGTTAAATAAAACGGATTGATGATGGTATCAATGCTAGTGCAACTTTGCAATGGAATGAACGATTCAATAATTCAACAATCTCTTTTGGTTTCTTGCATTAGATCGATATGGAAAGTTGCACATTACCCTTTGGCTAAAATCCCTTATCCCTTTTTGTTCAGCATCACTCTGTACATCTATGGGTTGGTACACCATACTAAAGTTTGCAGAACAAACAAAACTAAAGTTGATGTTTTTTGTGTTCCTGTTATTGATAGAGTTGTTCATCTTGCATCATATTGCTTGAAATTGCAAATCAGTGTTCTGTCTGTTTCTCTTGCGTTTCTTGTCACTCTTACACAATTTATTGGGCAAGATATTATTGTGAGAGCAAGATGTTTGTTTACGGTAACATTTATGTTTGATTGTTGTTGGTTTTTGGAATACTTATTTACGAGTATGGTCTCTGAGCTGAATTCAATTTTTTAATTTCTGTGATGTTGAACATAGTTTGTTGCCACTGTAAGTAAATAATGCTTTAATTCAACATTTGCCTAAAAAGTTTGATTATTGTTAGAAACTCGTCATCATTCTTATTTCAATCAATTTACGAACCTCTAGCTAGGAAGATCAAAGAGAAAAAAGTGTTGTATGAACTGCCTCATGATTTTATGAGCTTAACATGTTAATATTCAAGTTCGGTTTATTTTCTTTGGCCAATGGTCGAACTAGCAGTCACACAAACAGATCAAAGTTGATATAACTGACATGAACGATTAATGTGATTACCAGTACCCTTGTAAGCACAAATCACACCTCCGCATTTAGGATAATGTAATGGGCTAAAGTGGATCTTGATTCATGTAGGATTTTTGTTGGGATAACTCGAGCATTTTCTGTACTTATGGAATATATGTCGGCCTAGTCACCCCTTCTTTTTGTTTGGGCGCCTTTTAAATAAATGCCCTAGCGAGTTTTGCAGGGAAAAAAATCTTGTATGAAAATACTTTGGTTTTCTTCGAGAGTTTTGGGTGTCCTATCTTTCTCCACTTTAGGGGAACTCGGTGAAAATATTTTGAGTTTCTTCAAGCGTTTAAAGAAGGGATTTTTAATAAAGTACCCATGTGGGAAAATGCATTTAAGAAAATGCCCACGTTTTTTTTCAAACTTAATTTAATACCCATGTCGTTACCAATTCCGTCAGGACCCACCATTTTGGTAAAATGGCGTTTACTTTGTCAATTTAGCGTCAGAAGAGATGAGAATTTGGTGGGCGTAATTACAAATATAACCTTTGGCCTAGAAATGGTTTAGTTAATCTCCTACCGTCCACGTATTCTCTCAATCGACGGCTAAAGATCAAACAGGTGAACACGTGTGAATGAAATCAATTAACAAAACAAAACAGGTAGGGTTTTGTTTTCTTATCTTATCTTCTTCACTTTCGTTTTCTCAACCACACTCTCTCTCTCTGAAAAGACTTTGTCTCTGAAGATTTTATGATTCAGAGAGAGAGTTGTTTCATAGTTAGGGTTCTTTTTATAAATCTCTTTCGCTCTCCTACTGTGAAGATGAAGAAGAACAAAAAGGTGAAGAAAAAACAGAAGTCAGAGGATCTAAATCGGTAAGATTCGATAAACCCTAACTTTTATTTGATTAGAACTGTTCGTTTGTTTTTATATGTTTGAATAGGGAATCGAATCTATGATGGGTACTGTGAATATTTGATTTTTGTTTATGTTTTTTTGTTTAAAAACAAAACTTAATAATCCCGAAGAGAAAACAATATTATCCAGTTTTGTTCTTACATATTTTGTCCAATTTTATAAGTGTTTAGGGTTTTAATTTGACGATTTTATGTAATTAGGGATTTGTTTTTGCAATTTTTTGTGTTAGGGTTTAAATTGGTATATGAATTGTTCAATTTCTGAATATGTATATGTATATTTGATTTTCTGAATATGTATATTTGATTTCTAGAATTTGGGTTTAAATTGGTATATGAATTGTTCAATTTTTGTAATTAGGGATTAAATTGGGGATATTTTGTTGCTGAAATTTGAAGTAGACTAATTCTTGTTATATATTGTTCTGTTGCAGTGGACATGTCCATTATCCATACAGAAACATTAGTGTGTATGTTGATATGAGTAAATTGACACTGGAATTCCCTCACATGGACCTAGATAAATTTGATTTGAAGATGTTTGAGCAGATGTTGCGTGTAAGGTTAGGACTGGCTGAGAATGAAATTCTTAACTTAGTTTGGATGGTTAAGCCAAGTTTGCCTCAAAGTTTGATGACAGATGATGACTTTTACAAGTTTTTGGAATTAGTCAGAATCGATGATAGAGATTGGATATGCCTTACTCTTTACATACTGAATTCTGATTTTGGAGATGATGAGTTTTCAAATGTGGAACCACCACCAGTGACAATCATTCATGAGACTCCTAAGCATATTTGTAAGACAAATAAGAAGCTAGTGTCCAAGGAAAAGCCAAAGCCACCTAGGAGGTCACCAAGGTTTCAAGACACTTCTGAAGTGCAGAACTCACATCAACAAGGAGGTCCATCTAGGAAATTATTGTTTGTGGATTTGTTGAATGAAGTGGAGAGTCAAGGTGGTGTAAATGGTACTGTTACAGCACAAGGTAGCAGTCAGCCAAGTCAAGACACTTTTAATCATTATTACTGGTTTAATAGAATACAAGGAAGCACTGCTCATAATGCAACACAAGGTAGCACTGTGGACAATGATGGGAATGAGTCTAAAGATGAGGACATTGTGCATCTAGAGAATGAGTCTGAAGATGAGTGTAACCCAGTTGAAGATCCAGATGCCCCTTCAAAATTTGATAGTGATTCTGAGAATGAAATAGGTTATGAAGAATATGTAGAGACATATAAAGTTCTAGTTCACAATAAAGAATCAAGTAGCAGTGAAGGTATTACATTCTGTGATGCTGCAGATTTCTCCTTCACAAACACAGATACACCTGAAACCAGCACTACAAGGGGAAGAGCAAAGAAACAAGGGAAAGCATCATATGTCGGTGAGTCATCTGCACATGGAAAGCCACCTCTAGTACCAAACAATCAAAGTAATGCATCTGCATGACCTAGCAACACACAAAATTTCAGTCAAGCTATTTCTGGTATTGGCTATATGTCTCAAAACATTGCTACTGTTTCAAATGCAAAGGGAAAGAAGGGAAAGGGAAAGAAGAAGTAAGGGATATGTGTGTATGTGTTTTTAGTGTTGGATCTGTCATCCTTTGTCTCTTTTTTTTTCTTCTCTTTTTTGATATGCTTTTTGGTCTGAACTTGTTTAGTGATGACAAAACAATGTTGTTATGTTTAGTTTGAAGTACCTTTTAATATTAATCAAGTTTATTAGTTCAAAGCAATATTGCAGATTACATTACTATTTTTTTGGTGAATTCCTTGCATATTTCTTTGACTTGAATGCATAACTCTGTTTTTTGCAGAAATGAATAGGTGGTGAAACCCATCTAAAAGCTTCACAATCTGTGAAGGTTAGGTAAGCTATGTTGAAGTTATGCTCATTCTTACATATTTTCAGTTTCATCCTTGAATTGCAGTGAGTGTTGAAGCACAAAAGTTTATGCAATGGGCAGTTGTTGAAGGAGTGAGCAGCTTCTCCACAAGCACAACAGCATATCTCAAATGGTAGCTTAATTTCAGCATTTCTAACTGCATCAATGGCTAAAGCAAACCATTCAAAGTATGTGCAGGTAGGATTTGAGCACTTGAAGAACATTTCCCCTTCTGTTTCACTTGTCTTTGATCTAAGTAATTGCCTTATGCCATTACAAGGTATGTGTTTACACCGAGAATACATCCAGGGACAAACCTTTGCTTCATGGCTACCAACATCACAAATTGAACATATATTTGGCTTTTTTTCCCCACTAACCTTGATGTTGTTGTTTCTACTACTACTAGGAGAAGGTTTCACACTTCTGCTCATGTTTGTGTATGTTATTGTCTTCTTGGATGAATTTAGGGTTCACCACTGATTCTTATACAGGTTCAAAGAGAATAAGACCGTTACAAAAGGGGGTAAAATATGTGCCGTCCGTTTTTTCCATACAAGATGGTGACACGTGTTAACCGACCGTTACTACCTGTTTTGTACTGAGTCACTGTTCCAACTCGGTTATAAACGATTCAGGGGCTATACGGTCTTTCAACATGGCCGATTTATTGCCACATGTCACCTAACGTCTGTTACCCGTTTTTTCAAAAAAACGGGACGAAAATGGTCAACTGATGGGTATTAAATTAATTTTGAAAAAAACGTGGGCATTTTCTTAAATGCATTTGCCCACATGGTTACTTTATTAAAAATCCCAAAGAAGAATTTCCTGGTAAGTAATGATGTTAATAGCGGTTTGGTTTGGGTAGGGAGTTGGGGCCCAGCTTGTTGATAGGTTACTAGGTTACTGTCCAAAAGCTTTGTATGATACATTGAAAATAATTAATATTAGAAATCTAAAAATATATTTTCGTATTGGGATAATGTACTTATTTAGGAAACTACTACCGAACTGGTACCACTAAACCACGAATCTTCGGTAATGCACCCCACGTACACATTTCCACTGAATTTCATTCCTACCGTCTCGCGCATGGGAATCTTTATATTTTATGCTGAACTCTTATAAATGGTAAACCACGAAAACCAAAAGCCCTAAGAAAACCCTCCTAAATTCCTCAATTCATAAAGTCTAAAATTCTCTTTAACTAAAGGGTTTTCATCGATGAAAAATCTCAATCAGCGTCTTCCAACAGATATCATTTCAGACATCTTGACTCGTTTGCCTACCGAATCAGTGCTAGAAAGCAAGTTGGTTTGTAAAACATGGAACAATCTCATCATCATCCATCATTTCCCAAAATGCACTTGGCTCGTCTCAATCACCCCGATTCCGGTAAGTATTATGGAAAACAGATTATTCCATCGATGATTATGATCACAATAAACGTCTTTACTATTTTGAATATGATGATAATGAGGATTGGAACTATGTTAAACCCTATCACAGAACGATCACTTTAGAAACTCCATGCTGTGAAGCTTACATCTTAATTGGTTCGTTTAATGGTTTGATATGTATCTATGGATCTCGGCCTACTATTCATGATGCTTCTGGACCTGCTATTATTTTTAACCCTGTGACAAGAGAATACATTGTTCTGCCAGATTTTGATAGTTTTCCGGAATACGACACAAAAGGTGAAAATTCGATTCGAAGTTATCATTTGGCATGTGGATTTGGTTACCTATCCAAAACGAATGAATTCAAAGTTGTCAGGATATGTGATTATGCTAGAGAACCTAATGTTGTGGAGGTCGAGGTGTACACTGTTGGAAGCGGTAAGCCGGTAAGGGATGGAGACATCTTGGAAAGTTCGATTTTGGCTTTCCATTTAACCCACATTGCCAGCATACACATGGTGTGTTTCTGAATGGAGCTCTTTATTGGAAAAATACTGAAGGAGGAATGGTTGTGGTTTTTTATTTGGCTGATGAGAAGTTTCGTGAGCCCATTCCACCACCGCCTATGCTAATGGACTCTGATGATAATGAGGATGCTGATGATTTTCTTGTGATAGGGGTTTCTGGTGGGGGGATTTTATATTATGCTGTTTGTCAATTCGTAGATGGACAAGACTTTGATAAAGTATGGTTTTTCATGAAAAAGAATGATAATCTTGAAACGGAGGAACACCAGTCATGGGCTTGGGTTATAGTTCATAGTCTTGACCAAAGAGAGCCCTTTGCCTTCTTGGAGAGTGTCACCGTTATACGTTACGATCAAGGCAATCTCAAAATATTTGTTCCGGCAACTTCAACCTGGGAGAGCAGCTACATGACAATTTAGTAATTTAGTAAGTTTGGAGCCTATTCATTCGCAGTTACGTTCTATTGCTGTGTTAATTGGATTTGTTACATTCGTTGATCACATTTAAAGAAGACAGTGACTAAATACAATCCATGTTTGAGTTAAATGCAACTGAAATGCCACTTTTAAAATTTTGATATTTTTTATTTTAATACTAACTAAATACGACCAAAAAAAAAAAGTGAGGTCAAATCTTAATCATAAAATTTACTTTGATGTTTCTTAGTGCTCTTAGCTTGTTTTGAGCACTTTTTCTTTTCTTTTTTTGTACTCTGGTTAGGGTGATATAATTCTTTTATACCATTTTTTTTTTACCAATCAATTTTTCTTTACGGATCAAAATAAAAAATAAAAAATCCTGATCATAGTCTAGAATAACCGATCAATAACTAAAGCGTTTTCAATTGCGTTAAGATTAAATGTTGGGTTTTTTTTCCCATTAATTCTTCTTCATCAAATTAATCTACAAATTCCGCACCATGCGACATCAAACATATTCAACAATAATAATTAATAATAATATTTCTAAAATTGAAGCACATCCCATGATCTGTACGTTGTGATGAATTTATAAAATTTAGGCCATCTTGATGACCAAATGGTAAAAAGATGAAAGCAAACAGAATGTATTTTAGAGTAAATATATCAAGAATCAAATTAATTCATGGCAAATCGTAACTGTTTAGATCCCTTGAGCCGTAGCCAATTATGTATAGGTCTTTGTCCGTAATTTGCATAATCTCAGTAGGGGAAGGAAACCTCACAAAGAGACTGTCCAACGTAACATCTTCTTATTTTACAATTAAGGCTCTCAATTGATGAAAGATCATATATAATCTTGGTGGTGGAGAAGAAGGATTCAGGATTTTTACTTTCTCTGTTATTTTTTTATTCGGGGTTTTTACTCGGAGATTGGAGAAGGTTGGAGCAAATCAATTAACGGAGTGGGTTGTATATAAAAAAATAGTTAAAAACGATTAGGTTGTATTTAACGAAATACATATTTATGTGGATTGTATTTAGTCTGGATTGCATTTAACCCAAATGCAAGGACGGGACTAGCAAGGGGTTAACCCGGGCTATAGCCCGTCCCCAATTCTAGCCAATCAATTTGTTTTGTATGGATTATCTATTTAGAATTTGTATTTTAGCCCATCTATGAATCTAATTAGCCCATGTAAGTTTCTTCCCTTTTCAATATTTAGCCCATGTGAGAGAAATTAAAGCCTGAAATCTCATTTAAAGCAAAAAAAAAAAAAAAAAAACCTTCTTCTCCACATATCATCTTCCATATATCTTCGCAAATTAAAAAGAATAATTCCATAATTACCTTTTTTTTACTAATTGTGTTTGTTTTAAGCTTTATTTGTTTATATATCTAGTATTTATACGAGAACAAAAATTGCAAACCAGTTATGTCATTCGTCCCAAAAAAATTGATGCGGCCTCCGGCCGCCTTAGTGGTCAATCACACTTCAGCCCTACCCAAAGAACAATTTTGGGTCCGTCCCTGCCCAAATGTGGGTTGCATTTAGTCACTGCCTTAAAGAAGTATATGTAGGCGACGCCCGAATGGTGGAAAGTGAGAACTTTTGCATAATGAGCTCCTTGACATGAAACCCCAACTAATATTTAAGCATATCAACATTACTTCAAAAACTAAATGAAGATTACTAGTTTCCTTCAGTCGCTTTGCCCGCTAATCAAAAGAGAAGCGGGGTTAATTGTCCAAATATTTTTAAAACATGGTTGACGAGTAAAAATTAGTATGGGTGAAATGGATACCAAAAAAATAGTAAGAATAAATCTGGATTCATCGTGGCTTAAACTTAAAAAGTAGCGAGGATGAAACTGGATGCAGCTTGATGTAATTTAAAAATTAGAAAATATATTTGAAAAATGGGTAGGATGAAACTATTTACATCCCGGCTATTTTGACATTCTCGTCCATTTAAACAGTATCAAATTTTACGTGTCTTTTTCACCTCAAGTGAGGTGACTCCTTCCCCGGGTGAAAAGCCATACTCAAAGATGAGGGGCGTGAACAGGACTTGCTTGCTTCGTACTTAAAGAAAGATACTATATAAACAATTACGAAGCTAGTTCTTCTCTTGCTGCATCAACGCTCGCCTTTGTTCTTACTGCTCATGAACAGAAAGGATCGCTCGTCTTTCGGCTTACCCCGAAAGAATCTCTAACTTGCTTGGCTTAGCGCTTGCAATTATGCTTATCCATACTATTACGCCTTAATTTCTAAGTCACTGAACACTTTTCAGCTCACTCGTAGGAGACTAGACTGGTTAAACCTTTCTCATTGAGTTGCTTCACCGAACTATGGTATATAGCAGGGTGAGGCCTTTGCGAGCATGAACCATTCCGTCTCGTACCGGTTGTCACTAGGTCGGGCAGGTGCGGGCGCTTCTGCGTTAAGAGAGGTGAAGCTTAAACCAGATTGATTCAAATCAAGCTATCCATAACCCTCTCCCGCATCCTGCTTTCATTATGTATAAGACGCATCGACGATTTAGAGCGCCCGTTGGTCCCTGTTCTTATCGCATCCATTTCTCTTCCCATGGATCCCAGAGGCTGCTAGGGATAGCCTTTCTTTGTCGAGCTAAGGAAGGCGATGACGCAAGGCGCTTATGGATGCAGGATCAACTTGTTAGTCCAAAATTATCGTTATTGGGTTAATTGATCAATTTTGTGTAATCAAAAGCATTAAATTGCATCAGCAGACCGAAGCGAATGACTTGATGTACTGGTAAGCACGAACGACTTTACGATGTTGCAAAAACCCTTGAACAACGAGTACTGCAGGTTATGTGTCATGAATTACATTGATGCTCTCCATATCTCCAAGATCAAAAGAAAGAACTTTATCCCGTATTAGTAAAACCAACTTCGGCGACTCATATTCTTCTTTTCTTTCTTCACCATCGATAAGTAACACTTTGACTTCGTTCTTTGAGATATAATACCCAATCTTCTTCTGACACAAATTTCTTAATCTTCTGATAGGGAAACTAAATTTTTCACACCAATACCATCCAGTACTGTAATGCCTCTCATAGATAACAATGCTCGGATTTGAGTTGTGTTCTGCAAGCTCGACGTAATACAAATGACCTTTGCACTCACCGAAGTACAAACTAGCCATGCTTGATTCCGAAAGAACACATCTTGGCATCGGTTCTTCACCAAATGTTTCCCTCTCAATATCGAAATAAACCAAAGACTCATCCACATTGTGCCAATTCAACCAACCATTCCAAAACACACCAGAACCACGTATATTAGGCAAAGCATGTGAATATGCAAGGACCCTCCATGAACATGTTTCCGAAGAGTAGATTTGTATCTCATAATTTCCTTTCACCATGCAAATAACTTTATAATAAGGTGATCTAATCGGATTAAAAGCTAAACTAACACTGAAATATGATCTATAACTGTGTTTTTGATCGAAAAATCGAGGTAGGATAGTGTACTGTTCGGTGGTTGGATTGTATATGTAGTAGTTTCGATCGTTTTTATCAAACCTTCCAGGATTGTATAAATTGAAGGTACTACACAATAAAAGACCATTACAAGATTGTTCGATTTGTATACCTCCTATATCATTGGTGAAATTTAAGGTTTTAGTGGATATAACATTACCCCTAACGTTTGCATCAACGGAGATAAAGTCAAATTTCCAGGTATTGACGCTGCTGCATGGATCATCAAGCTGTGTGTGCAAGAACAGTCCGTTGACAGAACGGTGGCGGTATTTACGATTGCGACGTTTTTGATTTAAATAGTTACCGGAGATGAGCGAGCACCATTGTTTCGATACACATCTGAATCTAAGAAGTGACCTCTTAGGAAGGCAAACTAGAAGTTGTGTCAAGATATCTTCGTTGTTGGTTATAATTGATGACGATGTTGGTGGAGGTGGTGCTGCTGGTGGTGGTGACGACAGCGGTGATAACATGATGATAAAACCCTAAGAACCCTAAGCACAGATCGATCGGTTATATGTATTTTTTCAGGCTATTAAGCACAGAGCGATCGGTTATATATCTAGAGCCTAACTTGGCCTCTGCACTGACCCTCAACATTTGCTTATTCGAGTCCCCGACTCCATGCGCCATGTCCAATCTTAGGTCAGTTGACTGACTCCCAAAATTATTAGTTTTTCCAACCTCATAACTTGCCTGTGGACTGCCTCTCAGATGTTCGAGTTCTTAGGCCAGTGGACAAATTCTCGAAATTTTCCAGTTTCTACGCTAACCTTTAGCATTAATCATTAATATTAATTCTAGATTTGTGCTTGTATTATGCATTTACCGGGCCTGGTATATTTTTCTTAAGGTTCTTTTGTGGGCTTTTTGATAAAGTACCCTTAAAGTGCCCCCGTTTTTTAGAAACTTGTTAAAGTATCCCGTTTTATTCAAAAGGAAAATTACATCCAGTTAAGTGCTAGGTGGCAGTTATCTTTCCAATAAAAAGTCTTATTTACCCTCGAACTACATCTCTTTGGTGGGAAGATAAATGATGCGACGATTCTGAAAACGGTGTAACGATCCTAAACCGGGATTGACGAATCTGAACGCGTTGTCACGATCATGAACCGGGCTCGACGAACTAAAAAAATGTCGTAGAGGTTGATTTTCTTCCAACCAAAAAAATGCGACAATAATTAAAGGGAAAATATAGAAAGTAAATTAGTCCTAACTACCATTAGATGGAAAACTAACATGAGGATACTTTAAGAAATTTAAAAAAAATGGAAATATTTTTTAAGTGGGTATCCAAAAAGCGGGGTACCTTATCAAAATACCTTTGTTTTTTTTCTTTGAACTATGTGTATGTTTTTGTGATAAAAAAAAAAGAATGTTCCTAAGATCATTAACATTGATAAGTGCTGGTACTTTTTTATCCTACCCTCGAACCAAGTTCGTTCTTTTTCCTTAAAAAAATGATGTTTGATTATTTTATTTTATTTGAGAAATTTTATAAATTTATAAATAATAATAAGAAAAGCATATATAACCATCTAATAAGAAAAGGTGGTGTGTATGTATGTGGGCCAAAGAGCGGCCGAGATCGTTTGTGATAATGGACGGTAGAGATCAAGCCTTGGCCCGGCAATATCCAACCTCAACCTAACCACTTGATCTCCTATCACGTACCACTTAACCAAACTGCTTAATCTCAATCAGGCCGAGACCAACTATATTTAACCTTAAACAGCCCAGTTAGCCCTAACTTCTTAGAATAACTGTGAGATGCTATCCCGTTGAATTTTCTTATTCTGTATCCGGCGTCTGTGAAATACTCCCGTTGAACAAGCGAAAACATATTTATAGATCTGTGGAAGTTAAAACGGAACTCCCTGCAACAGCATCATAACTTTCACCTCGCCATTGTTATATGAAAGGGCAGACTTTATACGAATTAAGAGGAGCTTAAAAAGAGGATATAGAAGAAAAACTTAGGAGGGCGAAAGTGATAGAGATATTCGTTACAAGTAGTAACAAGCATGAAACGTTTGTACGTGAGGGAGACCGATGAGTAGAACTTGAAGTTGAAACAACCAAACAAACATTATGGCCTTTGGTCTGAGACAGTTATCGAAGGAGTATTAAGTGACTCCCCGCACCCCCTTTGGCCAAAGGAAAGTTCCAAATTTTGTATCTCCACTAGGAGTCATCATAAAAAAAACTGACAATTGTTTCATTCTATCTCCCTTAATAACTTCTGTATTGAGTCATCATTTAAGTTTTAAACTTTAGAGTGCTACATTGCATGTTTCTATGAATGATGGACTTTTGTAGTTCAGATTTTCACTACACAGGAATCTCTATCACCTTTTGTGGTGAATATTTGTAAACTAATGGTCCCTATTTTTCCTCGGAACTAATCATACGTTAGCAGCTGGAATATTCGAAAATATCTGCTTCACCGCACCATGAAGATGGCTTCAATCTGCAACCCTTGCAAGTAATTTTTCTAAAGTTCATCAACAAATATACGTAGAATCTAGCGTTGCAGTACCATCGTCTGAATTCAAAGAAAGATTGAGATAAATAAAGACGTGTTTGTATGCGTCCCTGTTTGGATCTGTAGGGATGTCAAGTTGGTGAATTTGGGTTTCCCAGATCTAGGAAAATTATGCGCCATTTGCAGGTTTATAAATACAGCAACCAAGAGTTAAAAAGAGGGGGACCAAATTTAAGGAAAAATTAGAGTTTGGGATAACCTGCACAGCAACTTCGAAAAATTCCAGCTGATTGTTTAAAAAAAAAAATGAACTTCAAGATTAGGTAAAACATCCTATATCGAAAATGGTAAAACGAATTAATTAAGTTACTAATACTTAACAATCGTCGAATCATCAATTACGTATAATAAGCAAACAAATTTTATTGATTTTGTTAAAACATTTTCATAATAACCAGGGCCAAATAATATTCAAAGTAGTTAGTGAAGGAAGCTGTATATTTTGTTTCGAAACTATATAGTTATATATTTTGATGTATAGCTACAAAAGATGTTCCATGTACTGAAAAATTGTTCCTTTATGAAACAAATCCATATGAGAGTGAAGGTATATTAATAGATAGCCCTTATTACCTTCGCACGGCATGAGAACAACATTGGATGCAGTTGGATGGAGCGCATCCTATTCTGCATCATTCATAAGTTTTCATTCCTAGGAAATTAACGTCATACATCGTTCACTTAATGGGGAACCAAATATCTGTTTGTCATGTTGGACCAATTCGATATTTTTCTTAAATGCACCCGCAACAAGAAAACATGGCTTAAGCAACTAAAATCTTAGCAAGCGCCCAAAATTTTGGTCGCTTGAAGGATCAAGCTACTAAACTTGGGACCATCAAACTAGCGGCTCGGTATTAATATGCATCCACTAATTTGAGAGACCACATAGAATAGTTTAGTCGGTAAAATGCTTTTCCCGGTAAGAATATAGCAACCGTCGTTTTGGTTTGGTAGCTACCTACTTCGAGCTAGGATGACCAGCGATTCAATTAGTATTTGGTTGGTCAAACCTATCTGAGCGACTAAATTTAGCGACCACCCGTTCATTAGAGAGATTATATGAGATTTTACGGTATGTTTCAAGCAACTAATGCTGCGACTACCGGATTACTAGGTCGCTCTTAATATATATCCACTAATTTTAGCGACCCCAATAGTTGTTTTGTCGGTAAAATATTTTTCCAGCTAAATATATAGCAACCACTTTTTCAGGGTAAGTAGCTACTTACTTTAAGATATGATGACCAGCGACTCAAAATGTGTTTGGTTGGTCGAACCTGTTTGAGCGATTAAGTTTAGCCACCGCCCTACCATTAGAGAGAATTTGGGATTTTAATTTTTATTGAGTGGTTTCAAGCAGTCAACACGTGCCGGAATATCTTCCATGGTTTCACTTGAATCACTTCAGTAAAAAAAATTCCCAACAAACGCGTGAAGGATAAGAGTCAACAACAACCAGCTCCTTATTGGACCGACATAAAAGTGGCTGTTATTTTAACATATTAAAAAAGTGGTGGGAATTTAAAATGTTGTTGGATTATATATCTTAATTCTCTATTGGCCAGATTAATGTCATTAGGATCATAATTTGTGGTCGCCGGATAAAATGACAACCCGCATGAGTTTTACTTTTGCTTAAATATATCCGTTCGATTAACAATTTAGTTAGATTAATGTCATACGGATTGTGATCTTTTTTTGTTTTTTTTATAGGACCGGCGTGGGATTTGAACATCTAATCTATAACATGAGAGTTGAACCGTTGTCGAACTGAATTATTTCCGGTTGGTTACGGATTTCGATGATGTATCATATACTAAAGCTACTTCATGACCTCTAGTAATCTTTGAACCTATGATGTTCGATTTTGATATATTTCGTTTCCAGTTCATCTGAAAGAGAAACTCAGGTCTAACTCTATTAATATTTGAACCTGTAAATGGATAGAATATGCCAGAATAGAGGGGTGTTTAAGGTTACGGGGAATATTCCGAAGGAATCTTACCTATAAGTGGATGGATTCATCGTTCTTACCAAGTTTTCGGCTTATAGTAGTCCACTCACGACCATGTTTCGATATCAGAGCCAGAGTATGCATACAATTTGTCAAAATAGGGTTTGTTTAATGTTTCGGGGAATATCCCGAAGGAATCTTACCTGTAAATGGATGGATTCATCATTCTTACCAAGTTTACGACTTATAGTAGTCCACCCCCAGCCAGGTTTATATCTCGGACCCAAGGTATGCGTACATTATACTAGAATAGGGTTTGTTTAAGGTTTCGGGGAATATTCTGTAGGAATATTACTTGTAAATGAATGGATTCATCATTTTTACCAAGTTTGTGGCTTATAGTAGTCCAATCCCAGCCAGGTTTCGATCTCGGAGCCAGTTTATTCATACAATATGCCAGAATAGGGTTTGTTTAAGGTTTTAGAGAATATTCCAAAGGAATCTTCCCTCTGAATGGTTGGATTCATCATTCTTACCAAGTTTCCTACTTATAGTAGTCCACTCCCAGTAAGGTTTTGATTTCGGAGTCAGTGTATGCATACAATATGCCAGAATATGGTTTGTTTAAGGTTTTGGGGAATGTTCTGAAGGAATCTTACTTGTAAATGGATGGATTCATCGTTTTTACCAAGTTTGCGGATTATAGAAGTCCACTCCCGGACAGGTATCGACCTCGGAGCCAGGGTATGCATACAATATGCCAGAATATGGTTTGTTTAAGGTTTCAGGGAATGTTCCAAAGTAATCTTACCTATAGTAGTCCAGTCCCTGCCAGGTTTCGATCTCGGAGCCAGTTTATTCATACAATATGCCAGAATAGGGTTTATTTAAGGTTTTAGAGAATATTCCAATGGAATCTTACCTCTGAATGGTTGGGTTCATCATTCTTACCAAGTTTCCTACTTATAGTAGTCCACTCCCAATAAGGTTTCGATTTCGGAGTCAGTGTATGCATACAATATGCCAGAATAGGGTTTGTTTAAGGTTTCGGGGAATGTTCTGAAGGAATCTTACTTGTAAATGGATGGATTCATCGTTTTTACCAAGTTTTCGGATTATAGAAGTCCACTCCCGGACAGGTATCGATCTCGGAGCCAGGGTATGCATACAAGATGCCAGAATATGGTTTGTTTAAGGTTTCAGGGAATGTTCCAAAGGAATCCTACCTATAGTAGTCCTTTTGTTATAAGAATGAATAAATTAGGTGAGGTTTATTCCACATAGCTTGAAGGGTAGGAATTGTATATTCTTATTTTTGTCAGATTTCAATGATGATGGTTACTTTGAGTTGAAATTGTGGATATAAATGATTGGTTTCTTCGGTTCTTCTTTTTCTTCTCTTCTACAAGTTCTGTATCTATTTTTCATTTTTGATAGATTTTTAAGAATTACTCTTGTTACTTGTTTTGTGCAAGGATTTGATTTCATTCTCATTCAATTGAGTGAGACATTCGGTGTTATGTAGGAATTTGATTTGATTTTTTTTTTCAGTTGTTGCTTCTGTTTCTTTAATAAAGTACCGACTTGCCTAGGGAGATGATTTAGGTTCAAATACTTTCTTTTTTTCCCTGTTGATGACTTGCCTAGGGAGATGATTTGGGTTTGATTCATATTGTTCTTCATTTTTCTTTCATTTTGGGGGTTTTATTTATTTAGATCCAAGTGATTTTATTTGTTGTTTAATGATTTTCAGAAATTAGTTTTGTTTGTTCATCTGAAATTGGCAAAGAGCCTTGATCAATTTTTGTTTTGGGGGTATGTAGTCTGCAATGATTGTAGTAATAGTGGTGTTCATCGATTTGTTGTAATGAACATATCAGAGTGCTTGAAATACACCTTTGAATTAGGTACCAAATTATTGATTGGTTCCTTTATGTTGTTACGGTTGTCATAGTATTTGATTTTTCTAATGGGTCTGCACTTTTGTTTGTTTGGAATGAAAAAATATGATTAGGTTTGCTCCACTAATTTAAGCTTTGAAAAAGGTACAAAGTATCAGGTATTATTGATTGGTTTGTTGATTAGTTCTTGATCCTATTTTTGCTTAAGTTTTATTTCCTTATTATGTATAGTTCTAATTTGAATTTGCTTGTTTGTATATATGCAGGACCAATTTAATTTTAGGAGGAAGGAATTCGATCGGGAACCAGAACTCTATTGATATCAAAATCAGAGCTAAAAGCCAAAAGAACCAGAACCAGATTGAATGATATTAAGTTGCAGAATCGATCCGTATTTTTAAGCTTGTCCATTGATATTTCAAAGAACTTATCTTCTTAAAGTTGAAGTGGTTGTATCAATGTTGTTCCTCTAATAATTTTATTTTTCCAAAGAAACAGATTTTATTTTATTTAATTTTTGTCAAGAAGATTGTAAATTATTTTGATTAATAAATGATATTGTAAATTCATTGTTTAATAAAATAAAAAATTAATTTGTATTTAATTTGGTTCTCATATTCGTATTTTCTTTCTATATTAATTTTAATTTCATTTTTTATTCATCCGAGTCACAACTGGCCTGACGCTTTTTAATCAACCGGAATATTCCTGCTAATGAATAACTAGAGCAACTAATTTTAGACAAGCTCAAAGTTAGGACCGTCTAAAACCGGAACATTCCCTGCTGATGAATAACTAGAGCAATTAATTTTAGACAAGCTCAAAGTTAGGACCGTCTAAAATCTCGTACTTCAGAAATCCTTGAGCAACCGATTATTGGTCAGTTAAGACGCTCTATACCTTAATCAACTTAACATATTACTCACTAGGATGGTTGAGATAAAGTTAAAGCTATGATATTGGTTAGCCGCTGTGGCAGTTGAAGCATATTTTGAGCGGTCGATTAGGGATAATTGGAATAAACTTAAAGCACTGATATTAGTTAGCCGCTGATGTAGTTGGAGCATATTTAGAGCGACTCACTTTGGGATAGTTGGAATAAATTTAAAGCAATCATATTAGTTAATCGCTGATGGTAGTTGAAACATGCTTAGAGCGATTGCGTAGCTGCTCTAGACTTGTACAAATCGCACCTTTTGCAACTAACGAGCGAGAGCCAAATTAAGTAGCTATAAGGGTTAGAGCGACTTAATATGGGATTTTTGCAACCAAAACTGCTATGTTGCTCAAACCAGTTTTTCTTGTAGTGACCCACCTGACAGAGGAAAAACTTAGTATCCAAATATCACCGTTCACAGAAAGGACGAAAAAAGACAAGAAAACAACAAGAAAACTTTAGTATCTAAATTCTAAGCTCATCCTAACCAAATAATTCGCAAAGGCTGAGACGGATTTCTAATCACAGATGCTATTTTAACTGGAATTCGAGTGATTTTCACAACACCAAACCTATGTATTCTTGAAGAAGGTTGAGTCGGGGCCGTAGGCCCCGGTAATACCTAGTATAAACATCTAATGAGACGATCGAGAAAAGAGATCTAAGACACTTATGCCTTCCAACTATATACTGACAATTTTAAGTCCAACACTGGGCCTCGACCTCGTCAACTCCTACATATGGCCCGGTGAAACCCCGAACGGGAGTCGGAAAATCACGTGCTTATTGGCTGTCGTTTCAGTAACCACTTGGACCAACCTCTTCGCTCTCCATTCATCAAACCACCCCCCACTGGCAACTCCCTAACCGCTTTAAATCCTTAAGAGCTAGCACCATGGTGCACTCAATCTCTTCCATATCCCTCAATTTTCCCCCAAAAAGAAATTACTATGGTCTCTCATATCCCTACATGGCCGATCAGATCTGATCACCTTTGTAGGGAAGGGAAATCATACGCGTACTGAGTACCCGTATGCTTTTTCACTTTACGGGTACTGAGTACCCGTATTATTTTCTGGTTTTTAAACTATTACCTTAAAACTTCCCTTTTTTACTCCAAAGGAATCTTACCTGTAAATGGATGGATTTATCGTTCTTACGAAGTTTCCGACTTATAGTAGTCCACTCACGGACAAGATTCGATCTCGAAGCCAGGGTTTGCAGAAAATATGGCAGAATATGTTTTGTTTAATGTTTCATGGAATATTCCGAAGGAATCTTACCTGTAAATGGATGGATTCATCGTTCTTACGAAGTTTTCGACTTATAGTAGTCCACTCACGGCAAGGTTTCGATCTCGGACCTAGGGTTTGCATACAATATGCCAGAATATGGCTTGTTTAATGTTTTGTGGAATATTCCGAAGGAATGTTTCCTGTAAATGGATGGATTCATCGTTCTTACGAAGTTTTCGACTTATATTAGTCCACTCATGGCCATGTTTCGATCTCGGAGCCATGGTTTGCATACAATATGCTAGAATATGGTTTGTTTAATGTTTCGGTGAATATTCCGAAGGAATTTTACCTGTAAATGGATGGATTCATCGTTCTTACGAAGTTTCCGACTGATAGTAGTCCACTCACGGCCAGGTTTCGATCTCGGAGCCAGGGTTTTCATACAATATGCCAGAATATAGTTTGTTTAATGTTTCGGGGAATATTTCACAGGAATCTTCATTGTTCTTACGAAATTTCCGACTTATAGTAGTCCATTGACGTCCAGGTTTCGATCTCGGAGCCAGGGTTTGCATACAATATGCCAGAATAGGTTGGTTTAATGTTTCGGGGAATATTCCAAAGGAATCTTACCTTAAATGGATGTGACAATGAGCTTCTATTTATCGATTTCGGGGATGTATCATGCTCAGTTTGAAGTTAGAACCCTCCCAGAGCTTTTTGGTTCATAGTTTGTATGGCGTTAGACCATATTTGAAGTTTGAATAGGCACGAAGATTTATATTTATCGATTTCAATGATGTATCTTGCTAAGTTTAAAGTCAGAACCCTCCCAGAGCTTTTTGGTTCGGAGTTTGTATGGTGTTATACCACATTTGAAGTTCGAATCGGCATTAAGCTTCATATTTATCGATTTCAATGATGTATCCTGCTAAGTTTGAAGTCAGAACCCTCACGGAGCTTCTTGGTTCAGAGTTTGTATGCTGTTATACCATATTTGAAGTTCGAATCGACACTGAGCTTCATATTTATCGATTTCAATTATGTATCCTGCTAAGTTTGAAGTCAGAACCCTGCCGAAGCTTCTTGGTTCACAGTTTGTATGACGTTATACCACATTTAAAGTTTGAATCAACACTGATCTTCATATTTATCGATTTCGATGATGTATCATGCTAAGTTTGATGTCAGAACCCTCCCGAAGCTTCTAAGTTCATAATTTGTATGTAGTGATACGACATTTGAAGTTCGAATCAACACTAAGCTTCATATTTATCGATTTCGATGATGTATCATGCTAAGTTTGAAGTCAGAACCCTCCCAAAGATTCTTGTCTCATAGTTTGTATGTTGTTATACCACATTTGAAGTTCGAATCAACACTAAGCTTCGTATGGTTAGATTACAACTCTTTGCTAAATATCGTAGAAAGTATTATGTTTTACAACTGTTTTCAAAGTAAGAGTTGTCGTATATCATCACTACCAACACTTAGGACCAAGGGGTTGCCCTAAGAAAACAAACGACAACTCTTTAAGAAAAAGAGTTGTGACGACATTTAGCTATAACAACTCTATTTTATAAGTGTAGTGACTTAGCCTATCACAACTCTCACAAGTGTTGTTGAAGAACACAAAAATATGATAATGAAAAATATGTTAGAGGGGAGATTCGAACATGAACCTACTACATGGAAGTCTAGCTCGTCAACCATCCTTTCAGTTCACCAGTTTTGGTTTTTTTCATTTTTTTAAAAATAGAAACCTATAACAACACTTATAAGTGTTGTTGAAGTAAAAATATATAATGTTGGAAAAAATGGGTTTGGGGGATTCGATCCTGAGCCTCAGGCATGGAAATCTACACCACTAACCATCCTACACTATCACAGGTTCTGTCAAGTTTGTGGTTCTTTAATACACTAACTTTATGACAACCCTTCATAAGTGTTGTAAAACAAAATGTAATGCTCAAAAAATAAAGCTCAGGTGACTGAGCCGCAGACAACGCGAAGCCTTCTCTGAAAATTACTTATTTCCGATAAGGGTAGTCTGGTCATTTTCACAGTCTCCATAATGTTTATTGCACTTTTTCCATCAAGGGTAATATTATCATTTTCACATTCTGAAATATTTACTTTACCTATTTCCGATAAGGGTAGTCTTGTCATTTTTCACAGTCTCCATAATATTTATTCCACTTATTTTCATTAAGGGTAATATGATCATTCTCATATTTTATAATATTTACTTTACCTATTTCCAATAAGGGTAGTCTAGTAATTTTCACAATCTCCATAATATTTATTGCACTTATTTCCATCAAGGGTAATATGGTCATTTTCAAAGTGTAATATTTACATTACTTATTTCCGATAAGGGTAGTCAGGTCATTATTAAAGTTTCGCTAATATTTATTGCACTTATTTTCACTAAGGGTAATATGGTCATTTTCATAGTCTGTAATATTTTCTTTACTTATCTCCGATAAGGGTAGTCTGGTCATTTTCACAGTCTCCCTAATATTTATTGCACTTATTTCCATTAAGGGTAATATCGTTATTTTCATATTCTATAATATTTACTTTACCTATTTCCGATAAGGGTAGTCTGGTCATTTTTCACAGTCTCCATAATATTTATTGCACTTATTTCCATCAAGGGTAATATGGTCATTTTCACATTCTGTAATATTTCCTTTACATATTTCCAATAAGGGTAGTCTGGTCATTTTCACAGTCTCCATAATATTTATTACACCAAATCTGATAAATTTCATTTTCGGTTCACCCGAATGAGAAACTTAGGTCCAACTCTAGTAATCTTTGAACCGGTGATGTTCAAATCTGATAAATTTCATATTCAGTTCATCCGAATGAGAAACTCATGTCGAAATTTAGTAGTCTTTGAACCCGTGATGTTCAAATCTGATAAATTTCATTTTCAGTTCATCTGAATGAGAAACTCAGGTCCAACTCTAGTAATATTTGAACCTGTGATGTTCAAATCTAATAAATTTCATCTTTAGTTCATCCGAATTTGAAACTCAGGTCCAACTCTAGCAATCTTTGAACCTGTGATGTTCAAATCTGATAAATTTCATATTCAGTGCATCCGAATGAGAAACTCAGGTCCAACTCTAGTAATCTTTGAACCTGTGATGTTCAAATATGATAAATTTCGTATTCAGTTCATCCGAATGAGAAACTTATGTCCAACTCTAGTAATCTTTGAACATGTGATGTTCAAATCTGATAAATTTCATATTCAGTTCATCCGAATGAGAAACTAAGGTCCAACTCTGGTAATCTTTGAACACGTGATGTTCAAATATGATAAATTTCGTATTCAGTTCATCCGAATGAGAAACTCAGGTCCGACTGTAGTAATCTTTGAACCGGGGATTTTAAATTTGATAAATTTCATCTTCAGTTCATCCGAATGAGAAACTCAGGTCCAACTCTAGTAATCTTTGAACCGGGGATGTTTAAATATGATAAATTTCATCTTCAGTTCATCCGAATGAGAAACTCAGGTCCAACTCTAGTAATCTTTGAACCTGTGATGTTCAAATATGATAAATTTCATCTTCAGTTCATCCGAATTTGAAACTCGTGTCCAACTCTAATCTTCGAACCCGTGACTTTCAAATCTGATAAATTTCATATTCAGTTCATCATAATCTGAATGAGAAACTCAAGTCCAACTTTAGTAATCTTTGAACCGGGGATGTTCAAATATGATAAATTCCATCTTCAGTTCATCGGAATTTGAAACTCAGATCCAACTCTAGTAATCTTCGAACCCGTGACTTTCAAATTTTATAAATTTCATATTCAGTTCATCCGATTGAGAAACTCATCTTGATTCATCCGAATTTGAAACTCAGGTCCAACTCTAGTAATCTTCGAACCTATGTCCAACTCTAGTAATCTTTGAACCGGGGATGTTCAAATCTGATAAATTTCATCTTCAGTTCATCCGAATGAGAAACTAAGGTCCAACTCTAGTAATATTTGAACTCGTGATGTTCAAATCTGATGAATTTCGTATTTAGTTCATCAGAATTGGAAACTTAGGTCCAACTCATTTAATCTTCAAACCTGTGATGTTCAAATCCGATAAATTTTATCTTCAGTTCATCCGAATGAGAAACTAGGTCGAACTCTTGTAATCTTCTAACATGTGATGTTCAAATCTGATAAATTTCTTTTTCAGTTCATCCGAATGAGAAACTCAGGTCCAACTCTAGTAATCTTTGAACCCGAGATGTTCAAATCTAATAAATTTCATCTTCAGTTCATCCGAATGAGAAACTCAGGTCCAACTCTAGTAATCTTTGAACCCGATAATAGGGTTTGTTTAAGGTATGCATACAGTATGCATAAATAGGATTTGTTTAAGGTTTCGTAGAATATTCCGAAGGAATCTTACCTGTAAATGGATGGATTCGTCGTTCTTACCAAGTTTCTGACTTAGAGTAGTCAACTCGTGGCTCAGATTCGTCGTTCTGACGAAGTTTCCGACTTATAATAGTCCACTTACCGCAAGGTTTCGATCTCGGAGTCAAGTTCATGTCTCGGAGCCGCTGTTCACATACCTAGTTTGCGAACACATCGAGTTGTTAATTTCTAGAATCGGTATTGTATGATTCTCATACTCATGAACTAAAACATTGTATGATTCTCATACCTAGTTGCCAAAAAAAGATGTGTACAAGGTTCCGTGGAATATTCCGATTGAATCTTACATTTGAATCGATGGATTCATTGTTCTTTTGAAGTTTCCGGCTTAAAGTAGTTAACTCAGGGCCAGGTTTCGATCTCAGATCCAGGTTAAGTATTGATGTTTCCAAAAAGTAATATGTTTAAGGTTTAGAAGAATATCCCGATAGAAGTGACACATCAGCTCCATCTTTACGAGTTTCAATGATATATCCTGTTAAATTTGGAGTTAAAAACCACTTCGGACACTGAGAGTTCATTGTTCGTATGCTATTGAGCCACACTTTAAGCTAGAAGTGACACATGGGATCCATATTTATGAAGTTCGAATGGACATTGCGATTCATATTTATCGATTTTGATGATGTATCATGATAAGTTTGAAGTCAGAACTCTCCCGGAGCTTCATACTTCATAGTTTGTATGCCATTATACCGCATTTGAAGTTCGAATTGTGTGATTCATATTTATCAACTTTGATGATGTATCATGCTAAGTTTGAACTCTAAAACCCTCTTGGAGCTTCGAAATTACTTCGTGACCTATGTGAAAAGTCGAAATTCAAACCCGAAGCATAAAGAAACACACCAATTATCGAATTCATTTCTTATTTTTCAGCTTCATTCTTATACATTTTTTGGATTTTTTTATATCCAAATGTCGATAACAATGTCCTAAATTTATTAATATTTTTTTTGGATTTTTTTTTTCATGTCGAAGGTTGATAATAAACAGAATACATGAGTTCGTATTAGCATAAAGAGAAACACAAATGCTTCAATCCGTATGAGCATCACAAATACAATCTCAGCCGTCAGATTCTTTTCTCAATCCGTATGAGTGGATCAAACGAAATCTGGTGCGTCCATAATTTTCATTCGAATTCACCTTTTTTTTTTTCCTAGGCAGCGTTTGTTATCTGTTTCTCTCCTCTCCTCCACAGAAACCGCCGCTGTAATATATTTGCTGAGAGAAAAAAGTAGAAGATCGAGATAGAAAATAAGAGATCGACGGAGAAAAAGATAGAGAGAGTTTGATTCGAACCACTGATGGTGGTTGATTAGGGTTTTGGTTTAAATCTGGATCTATGTTGCAACCAAGAAGAAAAAGGGGATTTTGTTGTTTTAGATGGCAGAATACAACTGAATCGAAGATACGGTGTTTACGAATTGGAATAATAAGCAATTAATTGAAGACGGTAATGAACCTGCTGCTGTTGAACAGAAGATGGGTATTTGTTAATCGAGGTGAAGAAATTGATTTCTGTTGAGGTCGAAATAATGTGTTGGTGTTCTTGAGGATAAAAGGGTCTGATTCGAAATGTGTTTTTGGGTTGAATCTGGAAGAGGCAGCAGCGAGAGTTTGATGATGGGGATTTATGAGATTTCAGTAAACACCGATTCAGGGTTTAATGGGTTTGAGATATTCATGAAGTTTTTGGAGAAGTTGATGGTTGAATATTGCTGGTGATTGATGGTTCGATATGTGACGTTTTTTTTTGATTAGTTGAAGATGAACTCGAGAATGAATTTGTGATGGGAAATAGGAATTAGGGTTCTGAAATGAGTTGATGTTGGAGCTGGTGGAGAAGGAAATTGGTATTGCCTGTTCTCGAGAAGAAATTAAGAAGAAACTTGTAGATTCCCCTCTTATAAGCTTCAGTCGAAATTTGGGATACTTTCCGTATCCTTCTTCAGATGTCTGTTGTTATGATGTTTGGTGGTCAAATGCCAATCGTCACGGTATACATCTTTCAATCATCAATTCAGATCATTTTAATGTGTTTGATTTCTAATTTGAGATTTTGGGTTTGTTTAATTTTTGATTTGGAATTATGGGGGTTTTGAAAATTTTGATTTTGATTAACTAATGAAGGAAAATTTTGATTTTGATATTTAGGTAGGTAGAATGGCTGGTCAATTTGCAAAACCCAGATCAGACAATATGGAGGAAAAAGATGGAGTCAAATTACCAAGTTACAGGGGAGATAATGTTAATGGAGATGCTTTTGATTCCAAATCAAGAAACCCTGATCCCCAAAGGCTGATTAGGTCATACTGTCAATCCGCTGCAACATTGAATCTTCTTAGGGCATTTTCCACTGGTGGTTATGCAGCTATGCAAAGGGTTACTGAATGGAACCTTGATTTCACTGAACACAGTGAACAAGGAGACAGGTATTTGAGTCAATTCATAGGATTCATAATTTGCTTAATTCTAAATTAGTGATTGTGTTTAGGGTTCAATTGATGAATTATGGACTAGTGTATGCTGTTTTAGATGTATAATTTTGGGATGGTTTACATAGGTACCGTGAATTGGCTCACCGAGTTGATGAGGCTTTAGGATTCATGAGTGCTGCTGGTCTTACTGCTGATCATCCAATTATGTCAACCACTGAGTTCTGGACATCACATGAATGCTTGCATTTGCCTTATGAGCAATCTCTAACTAGGGAGGATTCAACTTCAGGGCGTTACTATGGTTGCTCTGCCCATATGCTTTGGGTCGGTGAGCGTACCATACAATTGGATGGTGCTCATGTTGAGTTCTTGAGAGGTGTTGCCAATCCCCTCGGTATCAAGGTATATTTGAAATTTTAGTTCTTTTTGAGTTTGAATAAGTTTGTAATTTTGTGCATCAAATTGCTAAATTCCACCAATCTTACTGAGTCGAGTTTCTTAGAGATTAACAAGTTCAAGTTCAACAGAGTTTTTGCTTAATTCAATTTAGAGTTATTGATTTAGACACGGTCGTTTGTAATGGATTTGAAGATGGTTAATGTTTGTGGGTCTTGAATTTCATATCGGCATCAATTACAAAATGATTTGTGAATCTGTAATTGCAGGTCAGTCACAAGATGGATCCAAATGACCTAGTGAAGCTTATTGAGATCTTGAACCCTTAGCACAAGGCAGGAAGAATTACAGTTATTGTAAGAATGGGAGCTGAAAACATGAGAGTCAAATTGCCCCATTTGATCAGGGCAGTTCGCATAGACAAATTGTGACATGGGTCAGTGACCTTATGCACGTCAACACCATCAAGGCCCCCTGCGGTCTAAAGAATAGACCTTTTGATGCAATCAGGGTATGTTCTCTAAACCATTTGTTTCTACCTCAAATTAGCATCAAACAACGGTTATATCCTTCTCCTCTCAGATGACTGATAACCTAGAAATAACATGTTACATGATCTTTTAATTGGTGTTCTTATTACACTAATTATCTTGGTTAGACTCCAAAATATTATGCTATGTGTCATATTTTTAGTCCAATTGACTAACAGAGGAACAAATTCTGGACATTCACTTGTTTTTGTTTTTAGTGTGAAACTCAAATGTATGGATAGATTTTTGTGACCCTTTAGAGCATATAGCTTAATTTGAACTGTGATGACATTTTTTTCCCTGTAGGTTTTTTATTTTTCTTTTTAAAGTTAGAAGGAGAAAACTGCTCTTTAGAGGCAACGGAAATTATAAAAGGAATGTTTTTCCTTTGGATAAATTTTCTAATGTCCTTCGCTTTCCTATCCTCATTCGAATGTACACGTACATGAAATTGCAGTAAATGAAAGGCTAATTAAAACTTATATACGTCTCTAATCTTCTTCTACCTAATGTTCTCTCACGTGATTGTACTTGGAATTTTATTTGTGTTCTTGAGAAGTTTTGTCATTTATATTCATTCATTTCAAAAGGGATGCCATACGAAAACTCGAGATTTAGCATTTACAGTATATTTTGATAGCATTTTGAATTCGTAATATATATCTCTCAATCTACCTGCTCAACAGGTTCTTGCATTCAGAGACATAAACCCAGCAGCTCCTACTCACATCTTAGTCATCCCCAAGGTGAAGGATGGGTTAACTGGCCTCTCCCAGGTACTTAAATAATATATTTTTTTCATCATTTTTTCAATCTCAAAGATGTTTAATCCATATGAAAATTTGAACAATACACTTCTTACAAGCACTTTCAACTAATTAAAAAATAAAATGATTTCCCTAAGCAGATCTTAAATATCCAGAATTTACATTATTATAGTATTAGAATAACTGGGTTAAATCCCCTCCTGTTTCGTTCAATTATATGTAAATGATAAAACAAGAAACTAATAATATTCTTGGTTGAAGATCTTTAGCTAGTGCTGTGGTCCTAGTCCACAGGGTAGGTAAAAGCTTTAGACATTATAAAAATAAATTCCTTTGTTGATAAGTTAGGTGGAAACCATATGTCTTAGTAAAGAATTCAACTGCAATATTAGTGAGGACAATGGAGGGGTCAGGCGGCTGAAAGGGGGGAAACTCAGTCAACGAGGTATTCTCAAGCTGTCTACCCAAGTGGCTTAGTTTTCTTACCTTACGGCGTGGTGTGCTTTTGTTTTTTTTAAGTGACTGTAAAATGATATAATCAAAAATCTCATCACCTAAAACTCTTTGATTTTCTTATAGGCTGAGGTCCGCGCCTTTTTCAATGTTCATGAACAAGAAGGAAGCAACCCATGAGGTATCCATCTTGAAATGACTGGACAGAATGTGACCAAGTGCATTTGAGTGTCAAGATTGTTACTTTTGATGATCATTGAATTATGTTGTTGTAGATGGCACCTTTAAGATATTTGATGTCCATCATGACGGAATTCCCTGAGTACTCTCTTGTTTCTGTATCTCCTGGCAATCAAATTACTGGTTTCAGTAAGTAATTCTTAATTTGGGTTCTTGATATATCAAACTTTACCCGGTTCTTGATTAATGGGTGTTTATTTGTGGAGAGTTGAGGGGTCGAGGATTAATGATTTGTTTTTTTGTAGTTGCTGCGTATAATGCAGGAGAAGGTGCCGAAAGACATTGCGTTATAAATGAGACACATTACCTGAGAGCAGAAATGTTTCTGATGTTAATGAAAGCAATTGAGGAGAGGGCTGAGAAGTAAGTTTTATCTGCTGGTGTACATGATCATGTTTGTTAAGTATAATTTTGTTTCTGAGTTAGAATATGATGGAAAGAATTATTTTGAACAGTCATAAGGTATTTTATTTGGAAGTAGTTTCGCTCTCGGATTACGATGAAGTGTTCTTTGAAGTAAGAATCTCATAACTTTGGTCAATTTTTGAATGTAATTAGCATGCTTTAGATGGTACAAGATTGGTCAATCTGTGGTATTGAATTGCTTGCCTTTTGGTTCACTATGTTTTGCTTGACACTACTTTTATGCGAACCTTCTATTGTTGTACTTTGAGTAGAGTAGTAAGCTTAATTTACCATATAACAAGACTGTGATAAACTGATAATGCTGTAGATTGGCATCTAGCTGAATAGTACCCGGAGCCTAGATTGGGCGATAGCTTGTTGGTGACTGGTGCATTCCTCTGAATGTACCAGTAATTAAGGAGTGCCAATCTAGTTGCATTGAGTTTCCAAAGTTGGTTCAAACTCGCACTATCTAGGAAAATGTAGAATACTTGCTTAATCAAATTTTACGGATTTGTTTTTTTTGTTTCTTGAATGTTGGATCAGTGATGCTTTGAGTCATGACTATTGCTTATGCATATGCTTAAATAGTAAACCTTACCAATTTTTTCTTCAGATGGGTATATTCGCCTTAAGCAATATTTTGATGTCATTGCGGGAGAGCTAGTAAACAAGAGTAGTGATTCTCCTTCCATAACCTGAATCGTGATTGGATTGGTGGAGCCGCAACAGATGATGGTAGCAGGTGTTGGAATTGCAAGCCGTGAATAGAGAAGAAAGTAATGTGATACTGCTACAAGAAATGGGTTTTTTCTAAGCTCTTGTTGCAGGTGAACATGAGAACAAGGAGAATTGCAGATGGGTTTGTATTGAAGAAGAAGCTGATTTGGTTAGACTGGATTTTGGTTAAGTGGTTTATACTTACTACCGGAGAAAGTGAGGTGTTGTTGGTGAGATGAATTGAGTGGTTTACTGGGAAGTTAGTGAAGGCTACTGGAAGATGTTGTGATGTTAAGTATTGCAGCAGGAGTGTTGAAATTGAAGTCATGGTAATGAAGAGACTGAGGCCAAGAAATCAGTTGTGGTGGTTGCTGTTGAGTGTGAGATTGATGGGTTTGATATGAGAATTAGATTGCAGTTGCAAGGGAGGCCAATATCTGCGTTTTACGATTTATATGATATTTTTAGTCATGTTCAAAGAATCTATCATTTTATTTTCTTTCCTTGTGCAACACACTACAAGGTGATTTGAAGTTAGCTAGGTAATGCAATTGGAGCGGCAGGTTAACTTGAATGAATGTAAATGTGTTACACTGACAGGTTAATGTGAATGTGAAATACTTTCGGCAATACGGTTTCAGCTATAATTTTTTTTTCAAAATTATTTTATGCACACAACTTCTAATAAGAGTTGTGTTCCATATTTCAACTACACAAACCAGAGGTTGTGAAAGAATGTCTTTACGACATAATTAGGTGTTGTCCAAGATAGTTCTACAATTCTAACAAGTGTAGTGCAAATCTTATTCATAATACTAATAAGAGTTGTTACACATTTCTACGATACACATCCTAGGTTGTCCAAGATAGTTCTGCAATTTTAACAAGTGTTGTGTTACATATTTGTACGATACACATCCTTCGTTGTCCAAGATAGTCCTACAATTTTAACAAGTGTTGTGTTACATGTTTGTACGAAACACATCCTTTGTTGTGCAAGATATTCCTACAACACAAGCAAGGGTTGTGTTAGGCTTTCAAAAAAAAAAATCAAAATAGAATCACAACTATGGGAAAATATTGTCGAACCATGAATCACATCACCCTTTACAACTCTTAGTGAAGTATTGTAGAAAAGCTTGGACTTTCTACAATACCCCACCTACACAATGCATAAAATAGCGTTGTTGTAGGGGTACTACAACGCTAATACAGTGTCGTCAATGATGATTTTTCCCGTAGTG